>WJFB01000794.1:0-46886 GCA_009870185.1 Pygmarrhopalites habei | reverse complement strand
CAACTGTTACGCTTCATCCTCAAAATCAAGCAAATGCCCCAAAACAGATAGCCCTCAATCATTTTCCATGAACTACTCAAATTAGATCAAGAGAGGACGAAATATGTACAAGAATAATTGCATTTAGTACAAAAACAACAACTAACCGAAATTTAAAATAGTACAAGTACACTACAGAAATTGACAACAAAAAATGTTTTAAAAATTATTGACAACTATTTGAGATGACACCAATATACAAAAACAAAAAAACAAAAGAGTGAACATTATATAACACAAAATTGTATAATACTGTTGCAAAGTTAATTCTATTCATCAACAATGGCAAAGACAATCTGCATATCCCGTAAAAAACACTCAAAAATATCCGTAGGATTAAGGCTTCTCCACCACTTTTCAATTAATTTTTCCTCCAATTAATTTTGAGCTCCCCTGGTTCTAATACCGTATTTATCTTTGACATGTCTCCAGGCAGATTCGATAGTTTGAGTATGAGCACCAGTCTCTGGATCCACAAAGTTCAAGGAATGGTTGACAGTTTCGTGAATACTTCCATGGTCACCAAGTGTCACATATGCCCCCCACTCATCTGAGTGTATAGTTGACCCGGGAAGAATTTCACTTTTTATTATGGGCAGTAAAGTGACTCGGTTCCTTTTTTCATCATGAAAAAATCTTTTCTCTCGAATTCTGGATTTTCCAGTGCCATCAGGTTGATAGCAACACATACCGAAGACCCAGGGACCGTTGACCCTAGACCCGTAATTTCGAGTGCTGTTGTTGTGATCAGAAACTTCACTGTCCTCATCATCTTCGAAAGAGCTGAAAACGGGCAGATCACTTGATAATAGTCGACCTTTGTGATTTTTCCTTTTTTCCTTGAAAAGTGATTCATCGATCCGGACAACACAGCCAATACCACCCATTTTTGGGCGATTCTTGTACATTTTTATGCACACATCTCTAGACAAATTGTACCAATCACTCACTGTTGGTTCCGATCGCCCTGTTTGCTTTATTGTGGTCGTAAACTTTGTCATATTAACCCAATGATACACAAGTTCCATAATATTACAAAGTGTCAATTTGCTGTTACACTTTCCATTTAAATCTGTATAGGTGAAGGACTTATTATTTTTCCTGATTGACACATATGTACGGCACTTTGTATTTGTGCACCTTAGTGACGGAATTTCATTGAAAGTCCCATCCCGCAACATTTTTTCCTGATCACCTCTTTTAATTCACCTTGACACAATCCACCATTTACTTCGCTCTGACAACGTTGATTTAAAGGAAGTAAATTTTTTGCCTTTAGAAAACTCACACATTTGCTCTCATCAGAAATAACTTTTTGGTAAAATTGTTTTAATTTCATTGTGGAACCAAATATAATGCAACCACAAGTTAATAAATTAATACTTTGAAAGAGGACAAACGTCTCAAGTTGAGAATGAAATAATATATGATGAAAAATTGTCATGACATTTGAGGTAAATAGGGTCGAATGGTCAGCGTTTGTTAAAAATACGATTTTTGTATATATATACATATATACAAAATATATAATCCATATCCTTGCACCAAGAAATTGTTGAACGTAAGGATGACTCATAAATGAGTCATAATATCATGAATATCCCTAGCAGGTCACAATACTAAAGAAATGTGGCAAGGAATTTGAGAAAAACTGTCATATGGGGTTATATGATATTTTTTAAAAGTATATAGGTATATAAGTAATATTTTAGTTTCAAAAGTTAAAATATTTTTTGACTCCTCATCTTCGACCACGAACACATTTTGACCCAATTATAGGATTAAAATAAAATATGGGATCACATGCTAAAGCAGAGGGTGAACTGTGGATCACATACGTTTTTATGGGATCACATATTGAAGCTGGGGCTTGCACCGGGATCACATACTAAAGTAGTACCGAATTTTTAGAAAGAAGATTTTTCTTAGAGGAGTAAACTGATTACAATCATATATACATACATATATATATATAATCACTTAAGAGTGAGAGAGCACACAGGGAAAGAAGGCATAGATAACGAAAGCACACACAGCTAATACACACACACACACACACGGAAAACACCACCACCACACACATACACAGCCGGTACGACCTACACACTATATTAACAATACACACTAAATATATACTACTCACATGTATTAAAGAAAAGACTAGAAACATAAAATATATAATGTATATGCATAAATCATTACTTGGCTTAAAGATTATAATCAATGTTGGTGCAATAAATTGTTAACTATATATAAATTCGCCAAATTCTGAATAAAATAATTCGGCCGATTCTATGGGCGAAAGCTCGAGGGAATCGTATTCGAACTCAACTCAAACTCAAAACTCACTTTCATGTCTTGTCTAACGTGGCCACGTACGCCCTCGAATCCTTGTGTGTGTGTGACAAAACTCTGACAGAACATTGGAGAGAGCGAGAGAGCAAGTTTTTGAAGACGAGGAGGCATATAAAAAACTAATACGGGGATCTCAGGTGTGAGGAAGAGAGAGAGAGAGCTAAATGGAGATTCTCCTCCTGCATCTGCATCTCTGAAAAATCCATGACGGCTGGAAGTTGTTTCCACTCTCTTCACTTTTTGGTCATCCTCTTTTTTCAAACTGACGATGAGGAGAGGAGTTTTTGAGGCTCTGCCCAAACAAGCAGTAAGAAAAAAGTTTTTGCTCTTGTTCTTGTCATTCCATCACTTCCAAACTTTTTCCTCTCCTCCTCTTCTCTTCTCTTCCTTACATACATATTGTGTGTACACATCTACATTTACATATACATCCATATATACATCCTCTTCCTCACGTGACAAATCCTCTCTCGACGTTCCATTTTTTCCTCTCTTTCTTTTCTTCCACCTTTTTTCTACTCCCCCATTTCTACTTCCCCGTCTCCACTTTTAAGCGTTCTCTCATGTTCAGTTAGCCTCTTCACAGCTCCGTGGACACCAAAATGGTCATTTTTTACAAGTCAATTAACAAATGGTCTGCGGAGAACGGGAAGAATGGAAAGACAATTTTTCTCAAATTGTTCTACTCTACTCTTCTCTCTATGGGAAAATTAATTCCATGAATCTTCAACCATCAATTCTCTAATTACGACAATACGAACACAACCAGCATTTCCATTACTGTCTCTGTCTTCACCATTTAGTCTTACAAATTATTTACCACTTAACTCACCTAGGCTCAATCATCATTTTTTTGTTAGGCAATAATGAAAATTAAATCTACTCCTCGTTTCATTCTTCTTGCGTCACAATTCTCACATTCGTCTCTCGGTATCCACATTTAAAAAATGGTCATTTTAAAGACTAGAAGAAGAAGAACCTACAAAAACCTTTTCGAAGACCGGAGAACTCATGCAAAAATATTAAAAATCAACTGATGATCCCGATAAAATTGAAATTAGCGGTTGTATTCAAAAAACTGGAAATTTGTAACAAGAGGAAGACATGGGAGAAACTAATTATCAACTCATTTCCTATATTACAAAGAAATCTGGAAAGATATCAAGACAAAAAATTTGAATGCTACACTAGTCATGATGGAAAGGAAGAAGCTCGTTAGACTCAAAAGTTGTTAGTAAAAGTTAATCGAAGGATTTTGACTAGAGAAAGTTGCCTACACAGACATAGACACACACACACACAATGGAATCATAAGCATGAAATTTGATAAAAATACCCGTCTTCCCTTCCCTCCAACTTCATCCTATTTTGTATTTTCAAGATAGAGTCGTAGAATGAAACGAAGCAAAGGACGGAACCAAACGATTTATAATTTAGGGAAGGGATATCACAAGGCCCTGTACTATTAATTGTCTCACTGTAGACTCTTCTCTCGGGCCAATGTTTGAATAGTTTGTTGTGGATTTTTCCTAAAGAAGTATACTCCTGTATGTGCTACTGTGTGTAGTACAGGATATAATTGCAAAACAAATGCCAAATGTGGAGGTGAGAGAGAGAGAGAGAGAGAGATGAAGATAAGGTTGCCTTTTTACAATCCTTGTATAGCAAATTAACTTTTTATATAACTCCATTTAAATCCATTATAATTCCCTTCAGTTTTTCATAGCCTCTGTTCTCTTCTCTGTGTTTTCTAGTACTGTAGAATATAGTGGCTATTAGAAGGAATGTGGAAATGAAAGGCCAGTGGCAGGAGTAACGGACACGGACAAGAGAACAGCTAACAAGCTTCCAACTCAGGAGAACTGATGATGTTTGTGAGAGAGAGACTTCCATTTCGACGTAAAATGTTTTATTCTGACTTCCTTCCCTATCTATCATCTTTTGAGCTTTTACGAGTCTGATATCTCTCCACTCTTTCTCTCTTTCTCTCTCTCTCCACCTAGCCATAGTTAGACGGATCCGGTTTTTTTCTATCGCGTCATAATTATGAATGAAACTCGTAAAGTTTAAAATTAGTTCCCTTCCCACAGTCACATCGTATGTGTGTGAGAGAGAGAGAGAGCGGTCAAATGGTGCCCTCATCATTAACAGTCGCTCAATACACACTAACAAATGTGAAAGGATTGGGAATTATTTTGTGGAGTGAAAAAAGCCATTATCTTCAAACCACAAAGCAGTGCAATAATTGCACAAACAGATAAAAATGAAACACTCAAATTAAATACGATGTGCATTATGTCCAAACAATAGGAACGAACAAGTGTACACCTGGACTCTAAAAAAAAACACACACACACACAGTGTCCTAATTCTCTCTTCTGTATTCATCCTCAAATAACAAAGTTGGTTACCTGAAGAGAAAAGCATGTTAGTTTCTTATCAAAATCTACCGTACAAAAGAGCAGAGTTGATGCTCTCAGGATTACTCCGTCTAGATTGAAAAAAGCACAACAGGATGACAAAGTTAGGATGCGTGTGTGTGTGTCTGTTACAATCCTTACTCGAAATAATAATTAGAGAGATAGTGGGAGTGTGGCAACATGGAATTATGTGACGGTCAACTCTGTACACCAGAAAGAGAGAGAGTGTGTGTGGCGCTTTGGGGTCATCGTCATACAGAGACAAACAGGAATAAAAAGGTCATCTGTCATTCAGAGTCAGAGTCGACACTCTTTAAGTGGGAGGAGGTCAGTTCCCCGGAGATGTTCAAATGAGAATCTTGGAGAAAAGAGGCCCCCAAAAAAGTTCACTTTTTAATCCTGCCAGTTCCAAGCTGGAGGGTCCACTTATCTAATACCAATACCATATACCATAATAGGTAATAGGATTCATACCTTCCTCATTTGCATTGTAAACTCGCTCCAGTTGCGACTATATTATTGACATTTAGTTAAATCAACATCCAATCTTTTGAGGGGAGGGGGGTACTCGGGTAATTCTTGGTTCCAAAGGGACCAACCCCTTCCCTCGAGAGATGATAGCCACAACTGTGTCAGTTGAGTTTTGGTTTCCAACGGCCTTTCTCTTTCTCTCTCTCTTCTGTACAGACACACACACGTCCATATAGATCGGGAGGGAAGACGAGAGATAAGGAGGGATGATAATAATGTGCGTTTTGAAACTAAAGGATAAAAGTGACGGAGGAGGACGAACCGCTGGAGGACACGTAAAAATGAATGCTCCACTTGGAACTGGATCGATGTATACACACATACTACACACACACAACATATGTGTGTGTGCTGGATGGAGAGAAACTGATGCTGGATCAGAAAAACCAGAGACACACACACACATCCTTCCAGCTCACAATTCTGGATCTGGAGAGAAAAGAAGACAAGGGAAGCGGAGAAGAAGAAGCTCGGAATCTTGAGAGGAGGAGAACATGATAGCATGTACATGAATAAACCCTCAAATGAAATTTAACGAAGAGGATCCAAGTACCAAAATACACACACACACAATATTTTATGTTTCTCTTGTTGTCGTCATTCCTCGACTGTGGAAACAGAGAGAGAGAGGGGACGAGTAACCTGAATGTATCAAATAAATTTAGGTATGTCGTGTGTACATTGGATGATGGAGGGAGAGGGAAAATTTTCGTCGTAAATAGATTCTCGTCCAAGAGAGAGACTAAATCCAAGAGCAGATTTCTGGCTCTGATTAGGACACCAAAAAGAAAGAAGAAGACAACCACCTCCACTACTACAGACTACAGACTAGAGAGGAGTACAGAGGCCGTATCAGCCAACACATCTTTTTTCCCAAGCTAAAGTAAAGCTGGGACGAGGAGGAGGAGGAGGAGTGCAAAGACAAACGTACATTTCGAATACCCCTCTCCACCAAACAACAAAGAGAAACTAACCCACAAAACTCGAGTTTCTGACACAAGACAATCAAACTAGAATAAGAGGAGGCGAAGGAGGAGGAGGAGGAGGAGGACGGAGGGTAAAGCAAATACTTACATATTCGAGAGTGAGATGAACCGAGACTCTCCATGTCAAAATCAAGATCAATTCTCATCTTTGAGAATTATCAACATGGACACCACAACCCCCTTCTCACACCCCACCATCCCACTATCTATTTCAATGAGAGGTAAATGTACTAGGACTCCTAGTATAGGAGGTAACGCACAATTTTACAAGTTGTCAGCCTTTTTTGATTGTTGAGAAAAAAGAGGAGAGAGAGAGGGAGAGAAAGAGAAGCCGAAATTTTCTCTCAAGGGCATCCCCTCCTGTCAAAGTCTCACTCACTCTCCACGCGATCTTGATCTTTCCATATAAAATAAAATATTAATTTTTATCATTCTTGCGTTTCTTGCGAATTTTCATTAAATATTTTACAATAATAACAACGTACATAGTACACACACAAGCACACACGTTGTGTGTGTGTTGTGAGCCGGATTTCAAGCGATAAAAGAGTCGACAGTGTGTGTGCTCATTATATTGCACTTTTTTATCTTTTGCATGTACAACATTCCTTGTACATTTGAGAGAGAGAGAAAGAGAGGAGTATCAGGGAAATCTCGTGCAAAAAATGACACATCGTATGGCAAAAAAATTGAATGTACTCTCTTGTCTGGGTTATTATTACTATTGCTCGCGGGTTACCACACGAACGACTGTCGAAAAAAAATCCGCTTGTAAAATAATGCGTTTCATCCATAAACCCATTTTAAGTAGTTGCGAGTTTCTGTTTCAATATCATTAGCATCGAGTAGTAGTTGTGTGTGTGTGGAAAAAGTATCCATAATAACTTTGTAGAAATAACAATAATAACAACAAAGTGGAGCAAGAGAGAGAATGAAATGTAAAAATCTTTATTTTATTAACATTTTTATCGCCACACTTTTACCAATTTCTCGAGTGTCTTCCTAAATGCCGTACTTACCTGACCACACACACAGACACTCTCAAATGATTGTACTTTAACATCATTCAAAGCACACGCTCATCCATACTCCCTTCTTCAACAATCACAACAATCGATCCGTATTTTATTTAACAATGTCAAATGTTTAAATGCTAAGATGTCCAATTTACAAGAATTTACAGTCTATTTTACCCCGGGCAGGAAAATGTATTAAAAAACCATTGCTAAATTTCTCACTCTCTTAGAACTAAGACAACTTTGTCTTTGGATTTTTGACACAAATTCTTGTGTGAATTGTCTTCCATTTTGTGCAATCTCCTCCAGTGTCAACACACAAACTAGACTTTCTTTCTTGTTCAAGTCCAACTTTACCAGACTGCCTGCCCTGTACAGTAAAAAATTCTAGAATCGACCAAAGTACGCCCCGGAATGCACATAATTTCCCCTGCACAATTAAAATCCAATTCAGCAGTGATTGTTGATTTTGAATGGGGAGGTGCGTGATAAATCGTCGCTCCTTTTCCCATTGTCCCGTCCCGTCCCATACTATGGCGAGAGTCGAGTCGGGGACATTATGAATTATTTTTAACTGGCAAAATCAAGAATGGATCCAATCAAAAAAAATGGATGAATAGACATGGAGGATGAAGTACACAAACAAGGGCTGCCTAGATGAGAGAGGAGAACTGGTAACATCTCTACAATGAATGGGGACCATCAACGACCATACACACACACACTTATATAGGTACATGTGTCCTTCCCAAAAGAATTTCCTACACAATGGGCTCACACACAGACACAACTTAACTACATTTTGGATGATTTAGAGGGGAGGAGGAAGAACTAGCCGTGAGTTTGATAGATATTCACGAGATAAGTGTCCACAATGGGCGAAGCAGAGTAGAAAGGCACAGTGCAGTTTTCTCCCTCCGATTCCTATCTTCCCAACCCATCTCGTCTCTTCCGTCGAGGGAGCCCTTATTCCTTTTTTCGCAGCCCAGCCCCGCTTCTCTATTCTCTCTCTCTCTGTCTAAGTCCTCTCAATATGAATACAAGCCCTTGACTTCTCAGTTCCCGTCCAAACCTGGATTAATTGACTATTAAAAATTTATAAGCCACAAAAAATCCAGGATTCCTCCTGGAAAGGCGGATCCGAAATTTCTTTTATTAATCCAAAAATTCTGTAAACTCCAATTGGACAAATTTGAAGGGCTGGGATTGGAGGGGCCTCCATCCAATTTGTGCAGTTTTTGAACCAGGAAGGGCAAAAGCAATTGAAAAGAGAGAGAGAGAAGAAAGGGACTTTCGTGAAAGTGAGCCATGCAGAGCAAATCCGAATGTAAACAGACTCACCTCTCCATCCAGACACAAACTACTAGTATGGGTGTGTGTACGTGTGTACGTGTGTGTGGAACTTGCTGAGGAGGCGAAAAAAGGGAAAACGCCATCGTCATCTGGATTTTCCATCTCCATCTTTCAATCTCGACCCCTCTCTCTCTCTCTCTTTCTCTCTCCCCTCTTATCTCAAACTCCAGAGTGTAAATGAAATCATGAAAGAGTCCTGATCTCCCTCACGATAGGACAGCCCAGTCTGTGGTCACAATGCACTACGTTGCACTCTGCACACACACACACTCTCCTCCTACCTACACACATTGAATATCAAAATAAATGTAGACCATGACAGCCCATTTCCCATCGAAACCACAGAGAGAGACACACACACAGTCCATCCTGTCCAACGAGAGAGAGAAAAAAAGTTGGGTACGAGTAGCAAATGAGAAGCCGTTTTTTTCTCGAAATTTTACAAACTGTGCTGCAGAGAGAGAGAGAGACAACCAAAAATTTGGATGTGGAATCATGTCTGAGCTTTTAAAAAAATGGCTGAGCTATTTAGATAATGTTTTGTCTTTTTGAACGTTTGAACGATGATTCGATGACCGTTTTCCATTGTTCGGATAGAGAGACTGATCCGCCGAGTCTTGTGACTCATGATTTTCCCATTGTTGCGCAAAACATGGATTGGGGAAAATTTTTTTGATGGCTATCGGGTTCATCTGGAGGAACCCTGGGATTTCGGGGCTGAGTAGCAGAAGCAGCTGATTTTGGAATATCGTCAGAACTATAAAAGTACCAAAAAGTATAATCTTTTTGAATACAAAAACAAGAAAAATCAGGTCAACTTGAGCTCCTCCCACACAAAAAATGCTGTCAAATGTTTGATATGAAATCCGGATTTCGTAGTCATAATTTAGATATAAATATTGTCATAAAGCATGGAGAGAAAGAGAGAGAGAGAAGAAGAGGGGAAGTGTAAGATGTTCTATTTTGAGGAGGATAAAAATGTGATATAAACTGTGTGTGCGTGTGTGTGTGTGTCTTGTGGAATACATAATGACTGAATAAATCTGGCATTATGATTTTGAATTGTAGGATGAGAGACCGGGGCACGCGTTGTCCCCATCCCTTCTCAAGGGTCTCGTTCTCCTTGTCCTCCCTTATCAATCTTGACATCAATTTTAAGTCCCTGGTCTGTACTTTCCCTCCCTCCACACACACACACAGACACACACAGGACACACAATGAAGGTAACTACATTCTCTTCTCAGATAATGATGTACTGTTGAGGATTCTGATATGAAGGGGTATAGCCACTAGTTGAGACTACTATTATGTCACCCTCCCTCACACACACTGACATTGGAGAGTGGCACGGACACCTTGGCCTGTGGTCGAATATCTGTGGGCACGGGCTGTCTACGTTTCCAGTCATACAATTCCGGGTCACAGCTTCCACCTTCCCCAACCGCCCATTCCCAGTACAATACAAAGTCTATAGCAAACGAAACCTGGAGGGATACACAAAGGGACTCAAGCCCTCACTGTGTGTGTGTGTGTTGGACAGAGATCCAGATCGCTGATCATTCAATAGTCTTTTTTCAGTGAACTGAAAACTGTCCAGCTCTTTCTCCTCACTTTCTGTCATTTGAAACTGGATTTTGAAGTGTCCAACCCTTTCCTTCGTTTTTTGAGACTCCTTTTCCTAGGAATCCCTATCCCTATAGTTCCCTGCTGGAAATGGTCATAAAAATTAGGATTACTCGGATGGCAGATGCAGGCTAGGCAGGGCAGGATAGTATATTCAAATATTTTGTGGGAGAAAGGGATTTTAAAGAGTGTTGGGCTCATTGTGAGAATAATGAATTGTAATTTGTGATTTTTTGTGGGTTTATTCTCTCTCTCTCACACACACACACAGTTCGTCTACTTTTGTAGGTTATTTCTGTGGCAGAGTAGGCTTCGCAGTGAGAGAGGAGCGGACAAAACAAACGTGGAAGATGTGAATGGATTGAGTAGATTCAGAAGATGATAGGCGGTTGGGACGGCCCCCATTAAGATGACTATTATATTGTGTGTGTGTGAGTGTGTGTGTACGTGTGTGTGTACGTTTTGGCCAGTACAATCACATGGTAATGCATGGGATCTGTGCATTTCCACATGTTTGATCCCTTATCTCTCTCGTCCCATTCTATTTCTGTATTTTCTTCTCAGCCAGCTCGACAAATGAATATTCTCTCTCTCTGCCATTTTCATGGCCTTTCTACACACACACACACACACACGTACACACAGAGTCCACATCCTTTGGAAATATTTTCAAAATCTGTATTCAAATAATTTCACTCTGTCATCATCCGCAAAAAAATTCTCCACTCATTCTCTACTGACTTTTCATTACCCCAAAAAAGGACTAAAAATGTAGAAAGTGTTTTCAAGCAGACACATTTGGTCCAATACCAAATGATCATTTCCGGTGAAACTTGTCTGACATGCTAGTAGTGTGTGCCATTTTAATATTTTGTGAGAACAATATAGTCTTAGCCTTGTGCTCAGAGGGAAAAGAGCAACTAAGAGAGAGAGAAAGAGGAGGAGGAGAAAAATTACACAGCAGAACACAGTCAGCCTTGAGGGGACTTCAAACTGATTTAAATAATAATTATAAATTATTCAAATAACATAGAATTAACAGAGCCAACAGCTCCAAAATGGCAGACCCTGTAAAGAGCAAGAGAGAGAGTTCTCGTTCGTTATATTACATTAAAAACTTTTTAAACAGACTTGCCTTGTGTTTAATGTAGAGATGCAAAATACGGCAGATGGAATGCAAAAGTAAAAGCTCAATTTATTAGAGAAGCAAAAGAGCAAGTGAGAGAGAGAGGAGAGCAAGAGAGGAGGGGATCAAAAGTGGATATAGAATTTTCTGTAAAGGCTATAAAGAATATTATAAATAATTATAGGTTAACTTCTTTTAAAAGTTGATAGCCCCTCACAGACACAGATTAGAGTAGAACAGAGTAGAGCAGAGCAGAGGAGGGAGTAGTTGGTCAGTTTTGTAGAGGAAATTTAAAAGAGGCAAATCATTAGATTGCCCATAATATAATCTTTTGTCTTGTGATATTGCCACAATTAAGTGTAATGATGATGGCTCTTTCGTGTCAAGACGTTTAGCGGCATAACGTAGTCAATTCTGCCCAGTTTCTCTCTCTCTCTCTCTGCCTCTTGCAGCATCGCAAAATTTTCTGTATGGAAATTGGACAGCTGAATACGTACAAGAGAAAAATTTGGAAAATAACAAGACTCCCTCCTCTGCTCAAAGAAATAAAGGCTGTTGTGGGTGTTGCAAGTTTGTGAATGGGGGGTGAAAGGGGTTGTTGGCTAGTGTGAGACCCTCATGGGTCCCTCCCCACACACACACACACACACGTATATGTTGTACACAAGCACAAATTTTTGTAACAATAATATCTCTCTGGGAAAGTGTATACAATTGGAAAAGACTATCTTGTGCCGTGATCATCTCGAAAGATAAATTTCAAGTTGCTCCTTTCTATTCAACATCACGATCCATGCTTTTCTCTCTTCTCCTATCTCCCCATCCCATCCACATCTTCCCTCTCCTCTCTCTCTCTCTCTTGTACACACACACACAACCATTCTTCGCATTTATTTCCATTGCAATCATTCTCTCTGTATTATATTTCCTCCTCCCCCCAACAGACAGACGAGAGAGAGAGAGAGAGAGAGAGAGAGTCGGAGAGTTTCTTGTCTACATAATGTATTCAAATGTGTCCATTTTGGATTTATGAAGTGTCAGAATCTTCCCCCCTTCAACCATTCAAACTGTAATAATTTATTGTACTCTAATATTCCACACAGCCTCCACTGCATTGCTTTGCATTTGTATTACAAAATGAAGATACGATGTAGCCATATTCAATTCCTCAGCCTTGGACCCTTCACAATCCACTGCAGAGAAGAGAGGCTAAAAAATCCGGGAATCCTTGGAATTATAATCAATCCCGATTTTAATTGGGAGTATTTCCACTCGCCGGGGAAATTAAATTAGACTCGTAACCACGTTTGACATTTCGGGAGTCCAACTCCGAAGGACGAGGACGAGAGAAATGTAGAGCAGAATTGTTGAACAAGTTTTTATCCAATCATCTCTCTCTCTCGTGTGTGTGTGTGTGTGTGGATGCAACATGCAAAAGCAGAAGCTTCGTGGTCGTGAGTTCGTAACATCCCAACTTACATAATCAGAGAGAGAGAGAAGAACAGTTCTTCCTATCTTGATCAGATGTCGAATCTCTTTGCATGGTCATTATCATTATCCTTTTTTTTCCGGTCCTCCCTCTGCCACTGCCACTGTCACTGCAGATGAGGAAAGGTTGAGGAGAATCCAAGTGGACATCAAAAGATGACAACTGATCCGTACTGACTAGCTTCGTGGTGACTCAATTGTGGTGAGCAGAGGACCGAGTCAGCACATCATGTAAGAGACTAGATGAAGATAGAAAAAATACTTCAATTTGGAATGTTTCGTTGATCATGTACTGATGACCGGAGCCATGCCACTGTGTGTGTGTCCTGGGATGTTTAATTCCTGATGAGACTCTGATTGAGAATGATCCTTGCCCACACCACACACATACACACTCCTATTCTGTATGGAAAGAGATGGATATCCGATATAGTCTTCTTCTCAACCCTGTCGAGAGTCTATCTGGAGGAAATCTGTGGTGTGTGTAGACACTCAACTCTGGAATTGTGTTGTGTGTGTGGAGAGAGAGAGAGAGAGAGATGGGAATGGGACTGACATGGAGATGAGAGAACTATTATGTGATGTTTTTGAATAAACTGGTGATAAACTGATGTCACAGCCACTCAGCACCAAAAAACAGAGGAGGAGGATGAAAAATGAAGAGAGAGAGAGGAGTGCCGCTAAAGAGATCCACTATCTAATATCTAATTAGAACCTCAATAAATATTTGAGAGAAATGTAGAATGTAGACGTAACCACGGAACTTGACTCTGTGCTCAGTTTCTTATCCAAATCATCATCGAAATCATCATCAGGGAGGAAATACTCTGTGTGTGGTGATGTACTGGTTTGAAAACACACACACACACAGATATAGACGGGTTTAATTGATGTGCTGCATTTAACAGGCCGTTCACCCCATTTTGACTAACTGTGGACTGGCATTTACATTATTTGACTAAGTAGACTGACTGGGCAAACAAGGGAAGGTGCGGTCCTCCTATTTTTCAAGATTGGGTTTTGAAACAATGAAAGGGTTCAAAGTTTTTTGACATCAAACTTTGTATCCTTCATAAAAAAATTCCACTTTTGTGTTCATGAGCAACTCACTCAAAAATCAAATTCTCGCGCTAGTTTGACAGTGAATGCCAAAATGGGACACAAATCTGTAAAAGTCAATTAAGTCCCAATGCTAGATGGAGAGAAATGTATTTAATTTTTTATGAAAAAGAATTGAAGGACATTTCAAAGTTTTTGGTTTAAAATAAAAAGTAATTTTTTGTGTGGCTCCATGTTATTCATAGACTGAGCATTCGTTAGACACTTAGCGTAGATTATTCGACATTTTTAGTCTACTAGAAGAAGAAGATGGAGGAGGAGGAGATTGTGGTGTACATATGTAGTGTGGGAGAAACGATGAAAATGGATGCATTGTAATAATAGTAGAGTGATTTACTGCAAATGGCTTTTTTTTCTCCGTCTCTCCACTCTTCACATCCCGTCATTTAGCTCTTTTAATAGAGGCAGTGATCATGTCGGGATGGAGAAGACCAAGACTCACACAAGTACATGTACTTACATGAGGGGGGCTGTGTATGCTAAAAAATGGAACAACTTATTCAAGGGTGTGCGTGTGGACATGCATATTATACATCCCTTTGTCTCCTCCAGTAACTGAGGAAGATCCTCGTTATATAAGAAGACTTCTTTTTTTGCTAGCAAGGTGACTGGAGAAAATGTAGCTTAGCTGGATGACTTGACACTTCAGTTTTTTGCCTGTCGTCTTTGTAAAAATGAATTTCTCATTCTACATTTAAGTCCGTAATTTTCAATGTATATTTAATTGTCTCTGGACATCTTGAAAATATAAAAAATAAGAAATAGCAATGATTGATGTACAAAAATAATTGCAGTCGCAAATTATTTTATAAGGTAGTAAACTTAAATGCATAAATGAGTGCTGAACTTAAACGCCGACTGCCAATATTACGGAATTTCTATTGACAAGAGACAATTTAAAATTTTTTAAAGGTACAGAATGACATGAACGACGTTGAAGTCCAACATTGTTTGTGTGAATTAATTTAATTACGAGGAATTGCTTATTTGTGCTATATAATTAATTGTACAATTTTAATAGATTTGCATCACAATTAAATAATTCGGGATAATATTTGGATGTGGGAGTTCCACTGTTGAGCTGCATTTGGTTATGTGGTGAATGGGATGAGTAGAGAAGAATTTGTATTACAAATGGGAGGATGACACGATCACACGGGGATCCATATCTTTTTGCACGCAACAATTTGTTGGTAGTAGTGAACAACTTTCGAACTCACATCCTACAATCGTTCAAAAGATTACACAACGTGTGTAAGTTAATAAAAAGGGTCATCATGTTTTCCCCCCTCTCTACTGAATTCAATGAAGAGTTTTTCTGATGATGATGTCATACAAGGGCCCCCATGATCTCTCCCTCTCTTCTCTCTCTCTTCCGACATATCACGTTACAACGTTCTGTGTCTGTGTGTGTGTGTAGATCAGGGCGGATGTGACCTACCGAGCTGCACACGCAGACCACACACAGGTCAATTGTCATTTACACGACCATGGCTCTGGGAAATGACGAGTAGGAGCCTTCACTCGACAGGGTCGAGAGGGAAAGGGACTTTTCAAAATCATTCTCAAGTTTCAGCAAATCTGATTTTGAACTTGTCCTAGCAAAACCATTTTAACTTTCGGTAACACCGTAATTTTTAACTAGCTTTTCATTTAAATTCTGCACAATTTTTCGAAACATGCAATCAAGAGTTATCCAATTAAAATACTAAAACGCTGCAAATTATTCTCAAGTCATTGTACTTTCAAATCCGTTACAAATCTTTCTCCTGTAAATGCAAGCTTTATTTTTCTGCACCCACGAATCCAGTTTAGCTTTTTAAAAAACCCATCGTTTTTTTAAAATCATAAAAAGCTGGCACTGGTGACTGGGCGTTGGGTGTCACCATAAATTGAAACATGATATCTCAAGTCACGTGTCGATATTCCTATTAATGGACGGGGGAAGGGGAGAGACTAAATGAAAAGCCACAGAGTCAAAAATGGGAATTACGGAAAAAGTCGCCCATAAATCCGGGTAGTATAAACTAGATAATAAACGGGAGGAGGAGGAAGAGACGGGGTTGGTTTCATGTGTGGTGTGAATTTTAAATTGTGTGTTTGACTTTTTAAATTTGGAATATCGGAGGCTCGTCTTGTTTCCTGTGTCATCGTCTGCTTTTTGATTTACATTTCTCCGTTCATACAAAATGAAATAAAGTCATCACACACACACTACGATCCATGGTCGTCGTCAAACGTTGACAAACGGCCGAAGGGAACTCAAAGCCCTTAATTGTGTAGAGAGAGAGAGAGACAGCCGACGGAGGAGGGAGAGAGAGGAAGGCGGGCGACGCCGGTGCCCCTAGAAAAGTATCCGAAGGTTGGGAACAGAGCCTGGCATTCAACTTCTCGCTCTATGAATCATTGTGAACTACTCTTCTCTCTCTCTTTGTAAATACTTTGCCAGTACATAATTCAGAGAGCCAAACAAAATGAACAATTAGAGAATCTTGTCTCGACTTGATTATTCATCCTCTTCTCTCTCTCTACTCATAATTTAACATTGAACAATCAGTTCAGTTGTACGACATGGGCTACACTTTTGAAAAATATTCCTTTGCATCCATTATCCCTCTCCCTTGTTTCTGTCGGGTGACTCTCTCCAAACTGTACTACATAGACACACACAACAGTATGGAGATCGTCTCATTGTCACAAACTGTCTCCCTGTCAACGCTCCTGGCTCCGTCTCGATCTTTCAGATTCCCATGCCATGATTCTTCCCAGCCAGAACAAGAACCAGGGCCAGGGCCCAAAGGGGTCTCGTCTAATCCCGGTCCCCTCTCTTCCTACACACACACACACACACTCTCTCTTCCTAAAAACTAAATGCTTAATTCCACCAGAGAATTTTTGCGCTCATTTCACGTACGCCACAGTAGTCCCTTCTCAGTTTTGTTAGTTTCTGGCAGAGGATATTCATATTTTATGAGACAAAATAGGGAAGGTACTTACAGTATGCGGGCTCTTCTTGTTGTACTCTTCATGTGTGTGTGTGTGTGCGAGAGAAGAGACCAAGACGGATTTCTATATTTTGTCATGGACTGTTCTTCCTCTCTCTCTCTCTGTTTTCTCTGGTGAATTCAAATGGGATCAAATATCATGGCGCCGGTTTCGGTGGCTTGTGGCCCCTTAATTAGACTCCCTGTCATTCTTCCTCTCCGTCTCTGTCTTATTTTTAACCCTTCTCTTTAAATACCACTCCTCTTTTTGTGTCTCTGTGTTTATGAAAAACTCTTCTCAATTCTCCTCTAAACTTTCCAAGAGTGGAGCTTTACACACACGCGCGTAATTGTATTTATTAGACTGTCGACATAAATGCTTTGGTCAGGACTCCATTTTTATTATTTTCGAAAGTCAGGAGCAAGTGTGAAAAAATAGGAGAAGATAATAATTAAAACGGAATGACCTGTCAATCTGTTTTTGCCTAAAATTGAAGATTCCTTTCCCTCGCATCGAAGACATCGAAAACAATCACGAGTCACATCTTTCTGCCTTCCAGTTCCTTGTTCTAATCCAACCATCGCATCTTCCTCCTCTTCTTGGTCTCGGTGGGCATGACAAGAGTCATCCCAACATTTTTCTTGTTTTTGATTCTGCGGTTCCCTGCCCTTCCCTCCATCCTCCTCAACAAATATCATCCTTACATAATTTACAGTTGACTCCTCTAGATTTGCAGTTGATGTTTTGGAATTTCTATTATTACTACTCTCTTTTGATATCACTGCCCAGTATCACCACATCCTTCCATATCTTCCCTCTCTCTCTCTTGTGTGTGTGTGGAGAGGGTCGTCGTTGCGTAAATTGCACAGTGCCAAGTCCAGCGTGTCTAATTTGAGTTGGTTTTTATCCCTATTACACAAAAAGTTCCTCCATCCTAATTTACTAATTTGTTTGTGAATCAAGTTCCGTCAAAGATTCCCTGATCTTCTCTCTCTCTCTCTCTCTCTCTCTTATCCTTGTAAAACCACTGTTTACACTTTTATTCCATTTTGATGAGGAAATAAATCAGAGTTTATGCTTCTACTGTAGCACACACACAATTAGGATTGATAATTCCTTAATTACACAATGAAAAAAGGTAGGAGATGCAACTCCTTTACAAAATTTCTAACAATCAAGTCGGAATTACATGGGTGCTTGTTCAACTTTTTCTTCCTCTCCTCCTCATTTAATTGAGACTTTATGTACTCTCCACGTGTGTGTGTGTGCTTTACACACACACACTGATGCAATTTCACTGCAATTAAATGATTAACCCTAAACCTACAATGATTCACACCAACTTTCAGCCTTTTTGATCTCTTGTCAATTTTCCCAAGGGCATCGCGCATCATCTCGACTTCCAATTTTCGTTTCGGAATTTTCTACAAATGAACCGGAAATCCGAAAATTTGGACAGCGCATTTTAGCGGTTAAAAGAATGCTCCGTCAATATCGGTGGCAATTTAAAGTAGTGTTTTGAGAAAGAGAGAATGTGCAACATGTTCATGGTCCTCCCGTGGCGATGGCTCAACTGGGAAGAAAATGGTTTGGCAGGGATGAATGAGAAGAGGAGATGGAGGAGGACGCGGAGGGACGATTATTTATGCAAAGTGGCGACCATTCATCTTAGAAGGTTTGGCGAATGGGACCACAGCGTCGTCCACTTTATTCTAGCACAAAGTTGAGATGTGCCATGGAAAATTGTGAGTGCAATAAATGTGTGGCTCCCTCGGGACACACTTTCTACCCACAAACTCCAGACTATTCTTCCGATTTTCCCATGCATCCTCCTTCCTCCATGATTACACCAAATTCACAATAGTCTTCCCCTCCTTCCATCTCCATTAAATTCTCAGCCAGAACTTTCGGATTTTTTCCTTACAAAAAAAATATTCTCAATTAAAATTGTAAATTCCAAATTCGCATCAAAATCACAGTAAAAAATTCCAATTCTTCCTTGAAATTTCTTGGAAGAATAACAGAGAAAATATTTTCTCTCGGTTGCAATAATTCGGTCCAGAATAAATTCTACGATGGAATTTCTTGCCAAGGAGTTGGAGTTGTGGAGGAGGGAGGAGGACTTGAGATTGTTTATAGTCGCGAGTGACTTGAGGAGGAGGAGGCATTTTGGGAAGACTGGTTGGTGGAGAGGAAAATAATAATTATAATCCCCACGGAGTCATAGCATCGACATTGATGAAGATCCCGAGAGAGCTTTTATTCCCTCCCAGTCTATTCAAGGAACGGATTGCATGACGTCATAAATTAAACAAGGGACTCCCTCCAGTTCCCTCTCCCCTCTATGTACACCATTGACATCCCTGTGTCTACATGAGTGTGTGTGTGTGTGTCTTTATAACAGTGTCTTGGTCGCTGGAGCGTGGCTAACGCCATCCCCGACTCCAAAAACCAAAAGTCCAGAGATCCCCTGGAAAGATTGCCCTTCTCTCTCTCCCTCTCTCTCTCTCCACACACACACAACTGTATCATTTTCATGTTGTGCAGTATAAGTCCGTATTGGTGGTATCCTCCACACACACACCACCCTAGTGCGATGACCTGGGTGCCGGGAGTCGGAGATGTTGTATGCAAATTTCCCCTCCGCCTGTTTGGATTGACTTAACCCACGCGCCCCTTTTCAACATTCATTCTGTTACGTATACTGTTGGGTGGACCCTGAAGGATCCAAATAGTTTTTTTCAAAGAACGTTTCGCAAAGTGGCTATCCCTTTAACAAGGATAATATGGCGTTGATGGATCCCGCTGGTCCCTTTTCAAGTTCTCTCAACTCTGACCAGATTATTGGCCGCACATATGTGCTTCTCCCTCTCTGTGTACGTGTGTGTGCGTGTGTGTGTTGGGCACATACTGTGCTACACTGCTAGGAGGTACTTATGCTCAAAGGGAACATCTCACATGACATTTGGGGAGAGCCCTTATGTACTCTGATGAAGGAAAAGTTGAGAGTAAAGAGACAGTCACTTTTGGAAGTCAACCGATCCGTTGCGCTCAATTGGATGTGTGTGTGTGTGAGGAGAGGGAGGGGAATCTCCATTGTTCCCCATTAAGACTAAATCCATGGCTAAACAGACGATTAAATCCACATTTATTTCGTATATTCCCCCTTCCATGGCCAATATTAATGGCCATCGGGATGAGATCAAGGGTGCTGAAAAATCCCCCTTCTTTTCACAATATTGTCATTCTCTCTCTCTCTCTCTCTTTCCCAATCGGATTGAGCACTACACACACACACACTTTCCACAACAACCGGACGAAAAGGAAGCCAATTTGCAAGGAAATGACAGTATTAAATTAGAAATACCTCGTAAAAGTAAATTGTGGAAATTTCATGGGAAATTTGAGACTCCCGCCACTGTCCACAACTCGATTTATTTTCGATACAGTTTCGAGAAAAATGTTCTCTCTCTCTCTACGCGGGATGTGGACACACGTAGGCAGAGATGCAAAAGTCCGATTTGGAAAACAGTTCTAATCATAATTAGCTAATTTTGATTCGTAATTTTGTAGTCGTATTTATTCCACGACGATTTTTTCATCCCTTTTTTCCCCAAATCTTTTTCCCTTTCCATCTTTTCCTGACATTTGCCTCTGACTCCGAATTCCGCTTGGTTTTTTTGTACCCCCGAAAAATCCACTATCTCTTCTTGTTATCGTCATACGCGGCTGTCCCTTCTTCCCTCCTATAAAAGCAGAGAAGAATAGTATCAGAATCCAGTCTTGTTCCTCCATAGTTTCTACAATACTGGGCTATCAACTTTAATCTTATTAAGTCAATGGTCAGTCCCGGACCGACGGCCATCCCCATCAACATGAGCTGTTATCTGTATCAAGCAGAGAGAGAAAGAAAAAAAGATCCGGACATGGAAAATAATACGAAACACATTCAGAAAATACCAGCCTCTTTCTCTCTCTCTTTCTCTCTTCACACACACAGTCCGAAATAACGGGAACGTCTCCCCCGAGACACTGAAATAAAATACAAAATAATATATACACTCTAGCCATAGCAGAAAATAATCTGTCATCCTATACAGTTCACCACACACACACGCTTTCCCTGAGCTTTGAAAAATCTTCTTTTTTTGAAATTGGAAGCTCAGACTCTCAGACTTCCAGAGAAAAAAGCTTGAGACATGGAAAGACGTGGAGGAGGAGAAGAGAGGAAGAAAAAAAAGATTCGAATTTTGCGAATCTTCTGCTGCGTCAGATCGTAAGACAATCTCCGTTTGCTCCCTCTCCTCCACATCAACAATTAGATTAAACGGAGGAGGAGGAGGAGGAGGAGGAAAAAAGATTGGGATTCTCAGTTTACTTTTATTCCAGGATATTTTATTCAAAAATCAAAAAGTCGTCTCCCTCTCTCTCTCTCTCTGGTTCTTCTTTAGCCTGAAATGAATTAAGAATTTGGTGAGTGTAAAATAGCTGAAGCAGCTCTAACTCCCCTCCATGGCATTGCGGGTAAGAGAGTCGACTCCCTACATAAACATATATTTATGATTATGTAAGGTAAAAACTTTTCAATAGTCTCCTCCCTCCAGTATAGTCTAGTCTTTGATAGCAGTAGCAAACGGGAGGAGGCTACAGTTAACTACAATGAGAAGCTTGAGTAGGGAGGAGGGGAATTTCCCCCGAACACTCTACTCTCTTCCTCCTCCTCCTCCTGTGTCTCTGTGTGTGTGTCTAGTATGAAAGACTGAGAGAGCGGCGAAAATTTGGGCAGACTGCAACGGAGATAGAAACCCATTTATCATGTCTTATCTATCCGAATTTCAGAGAAATTTCTCTTCTCCTCCCTCCCTTCCCTCCCTCCTTGTACTTCTCTATAAAACTCGGGCTTCACTATTTACGGCGGGAGTGGGTGTGTGTGTGTGTAGCCCAGAACTCCATTCTCTCTCTCTCCTACAATACATATAGATGATGATATTCCATTCTCTCCGTTTATTCCTTTCATTCTCATTTCATTCCACTTGGCCCCCTATGAAAAGCCCGACACACACACACCGTACACCCAGTCTCCTTCACAGACTCAGCCCATGAACGACAAGGAGAGGAAGGAAGGAGAGAAAAAACCGAGAAAAGTTCTCTCGCTACCATCCCCACACACGCACACAGAGAGAAGATTCAGGGAAAGTGGGGAGAAGGATGCGAAGACTTCCCGCCATTGTCTCCTCGAGACGAGAAAAGAAATTCCCATACAAGGAATCGCGGGTTCCTCCCTCCGAGTCAAGAACCCCTTTTCTCTCTCTCTCTTCTCTTCTCTCTCAGATGATCATTTATCGATTGAGCAGAAATTAATTTCCACCTCTTCCATCCTACTCACACCTTTTCGTTTTACTCCCCAATTTTCATGGACGATAAGTCAAGAATTTGATTTCAAAAATACTCCCGTTTTGAGCATAGCAGACTTGAACGTTGAGTAAAAATGAAGAGAAGTGTAGGGTAGAATCAAACATCAAAATATTTGGCTTATTTTGACAAGGGCTACTACTTTAAGGGCTATCCTTAAATACAGACACATACATGTGTATCCTATAGGGATGCCCTTGAATAAATGAAGTGTGTCCAGATTGTGTCAAGCCTGGAGTTGACATCACTCCTGTTTCAATCTGGACCCAGAAGATAGCCTCATTTTGAAGGGAATTTGAAGGGAGGGGGTACTTAACTGGAGGATCTTTGAACATCTTGATAAGTTGTTTTAGACAATGAGCAAAATATTGTGTTGTTTCGATTGAGAAAGAAAAGACCCTTCCTTCTCTCTCTGTCTACTCAGTTGACCATTCCCTTCCACGCTGGGTGTGTGGGGGGTCACGTAACACACACATTAAAACAATGAGAGAGTGTGTGTGTGTGTGGGAAGAGGAGTCACAACTCATCATCAAAGTTGTGACATTTTCTGCCTTTCCGTGGAAAATAAGGGACGAGGATACAAATACAATCGTGGTCATTCACGATAAGCCACGGTCCATCCATTCAATGACCTGTCAAACTGTGCTTGTCCACATTTTTATATTTTTGTGAGGAGGAGGTCATGGGATTTACTCTCTAGTATTTACGACTGCTCTTCTTTTCTAAAGTCAATCTGTCTTAATACCCTCGTCTTATCCATCCATCTAGAGACAAGAGTCTAAATTTACGGTATCTGTACCACCAAAGAAATCATCATCTAATTCTGCCCTGAAGAATCCAGAGGAATCTCAAGTTCATGGTCATTCGCACAATCTTTCACAACCTTTCTCCAGTTTACTAATTAAGTGAGCAGGTCCATAAATTTGTACATTTTCATTCACCATGGTACAATCATCCCGGGATAATTTAGAATAATATATCTTCAAATTTGTCAAGATCCTGAAAGTTTATCACATAGAGAAGTAGAAAAGAAACTGGCGTAGAAAAGTTATTATGGATTTTTGTATGCAAGGGAGAGAGAGAGATTGAGTAAAAAATGTCAAAATGATGTCTGAATTAGTGTGTAAAGTGTTGACTTTTGTTTCAGAGACTAAACTTCTCTCTCTCTGCATTGTAAAGGGGGTTCTGGAAGGAGGTCGACCACACAAATGGAAATATGAAAAATTGATGAAGGGGTTCAACAGAAACTCTTTTGTTCAACTTTTCCATCACCCAAATGAAAAAGGAAAGGGAAAATGAAGGACTCTCTCAAGTGGTGAACCTCTTCATCCCTACAGCCCCTATCCATGCAGTTTTGTCAAAAAATATGTACTTGGAATTAATTGTTAGCTTGTCAATGACAAAGAGAGAGGACACACTTTGCCCGGATCATCTATCATCACAATTAATAATCATGCGACCCCCTAGAAGAGTTGACCAAGGACCCTTCAGAGGCTTTCTCTCAATTGAGTACGTCATGAATAAATGGGTAGCTAGAACCACCCAGCAGGAATATTGAGGAAGACTCGCATAACAATTCTAATTGTGGTATTTAACCGATGTATTTAAACCACACACAATTTTTTGCTTCTTTTACTAGACAAAATAATTTATTTGGAGTAATCAGGATTAATCATCATCAAATCAACTGCACTGAAAATTGTTGGACTTGGACGCCACTTGAACTAATCCGAGGACCAAACGGAACTAGTAGGAATTCAGATGCTTTCTGGTAATTCTAGGCTGATTCCAATATTGTTAGTTAAGAAAAAAATTTGCTTTTCGTTGCGTCTCCACAGTCCAAATGTCCATTTGATGCAGGTTGACTCATGCAAAAATCATACACAACGCAGTACAAAACATTCAAGCCAGCAGCGACTTTTGTTGCATCATTTGAAAGGGGCTAAAAACAGACACAGGGAAATCAGATATGGCCAAGTGAAAGAGAGTCATTAAAAAGTGGAAAATGAGTAAAAAGGTCCCTACCACAACAAAACGAAGTACTTGAGCGACTACACAACTCTCTGTGATAGTCTAATTCAGTTGTAAAAAATCCGGAATGAGTGGAGCAGAAGTTTACAATAAATAATTTAATCTGCTCTCAGCTAGACCACTAACTACATTTTCGTCTAGCTCTCTAAGCCAAGAGAGAGAGAGAGAGTGAGTGACTGCAATTCAGGTGACTATAAATCATTCCAAAACTACATTTGTACATTTTTTAATATCAAAATAATTCGACGTACCTCACACCTACACAAACACACACAATTTTTATGTACTCTGTACTCTTCTTAACGGACTGCTGTCCACACATAAAATTATGTAGAGTGACTACTCCTGTGTGTGTGTGGCAATCCTTTTCCATCCTGTAGAAAGTGAGTCACGAAAGAACTTTTATGAAAACTATTATTACTGTTTTTTCCCTTTTTAAACATTAACCTCTCTCTCTCTGTGAGTGTACAACTCACACCAGATAAAAGTTTTATGTCTTCGAACCCCAAACACTCGCCCCACATTTCATAAAGGAATCCCATTTTTACTCCTTCTCTCTCACAGTCACAGCCACACAAACACACCACTTTCAAATCTCTACTGTTGAGAGGAGAGTTTGGTCAAAAAAACATACAAAGTCTTGTTCGACATTTCAGAATAATTAAATGTCTGAATGAACCACCCTCAATCACACACACACACACACACAAAATCTTAAGGCTTTGCATTAAAACTTTTTCAAGTTTTTTTTTGATTGCCCGTTCCTACGGTTTGGGTCTCTCTAGTCCGAACTTTACAAGACCAAGACGTTGAGTTTAGCAAGAGGGTAAAAAATGAAAAAAGAGAGGAGAAACATTAATGGGCACATTCACATCACCGTTAAAACCTCCTAAATGAGTGTAAGCTTAAGGAAGGACGCCATTCCATTCTTTTTTTCCTCTCTCTCTCTCCCTCCCTCCCTCTTGAACAGTGTAAAGTCTTTTGCATTTAAAAGCGTGATCTTGCATCATGATAATCACATTGTGCACACACACACAATGTTGAGTCCTGTGTACCACTCACACAGGAGGAAATACTCAGATATTCAATTAAGGCCTCACCAGTTTTTTAGCCCGTGAAATATGCAGGGTGGTTGAGTTTTTGTCAAACTACTTTTCCAAATTTAATTCACAGAATTTTCGAATAGAAATAGTCAGAAGGAGAATTCTGAGTTGGATTTATGTTGCGCTTCAACGCCATTGTTCATTTCTGAAGGCAGACTGAGACTTTGTAAGACATTTTCCCCACCAGTCCACAAAAATGGTCAAACGGCGTTCAACCTTAACAAAATTGGCGTTGTTGAGAAAATGTGAAAATGACTTCAGATTACGCACCCTGCACAAATGGAGGAGAGCGGAACAGCAAAAATATTAATTTAGCATATGCCTAACCTGGGTAAACTATTAAATGGCAATCAGATACGGAGGAACGAGATGGAAAGGACAGAGTTAACAACATTCGTGCGTTTCCTCTACTACTGGACAAATACAGGAGAGTGTCCAAAGAGTTTAGTTGTTAGTGAGGAGGAGGAGGAGGAGGGCAAATGCACTCGTATTTTATGTGTACGAGGAAACCGGATTTATATTTCTTATCTCCCTCCTCCTCCGCCAACTCTTCTTGTTCATCATGATATCACACAATCCCCTCCAATGGAGGAACCTTACCTTCCTCTCTCTTCCCCTGTGGTCTTCTCATTTCCCCCATTAAATGTACACTCTACTACAAACTGTGCTTAAATTACCTACAAAGTCGAAAGAGGAAGTTCCACCAGGAAACCTCCATGTAACTTGTCCAATCCCCAAAACTTTGACCTTCACACGTCAGAGTCCAGAGACAAAAAATGGAATAGGATTTCATTTTTTAATAATTAATGTCATTACAATGCTAGAAGAAAAGCGAGGAAGAGAACGTTTAATTAACAAGAATTAATTGAAATTTGAAAGTGAAGGTCAATTTTGATCCATATTAATTCAATTCACAAATTAAATACACAGTACAGAATAAACAAAAAAATGGAGAGAAAGGAACACGTCTGCGTGCAGTTTTTAATTAGACCTATCATTCTTGAGGAAATTGTCTCAAATTTTTAATAATAATAATAATACGAAAAGGAGGGAGGGATAAAGCCACGGTTCGTTGAATGACTGAAACTGTATTTTTCTTAAAATAATAATTATGGAATTCAGTTTTAATTATATAGAATTAACCGTTTAGATCATGAAAATGATGGTACAGTTGACGTCAGTCCAGGAGAAAGTTCATACTTTGAATATCGAGATTTACGAAATGCAAGTGTTGCCATTTTAAAAAAAAATTCTCTGTGTAGAATGAAGAAAAATGAATTGGAAAGTGACATTGGAGAAGAGGAGGAGGAGGTTTTCTGAATTCCAGATTGGATGTTGAGTGGCAGACGTCAAATGTTTTTCCAAAGGCTCGGGTAGAAATTGTGTTGGATTTTTTTCCCTTATCATCAAAGTTCTGAGGAGATGATGAGCGTGGAGTGTGTGTGTGTGTTGAGAGTGAGAGTTGGATGTGAATGAGAGGAGGAAGGAGGGAGGGAGACAGATCCCAGATCCAAGGTGTGGGGAATTTGTGCTCTCAGACACAGAGAGAGAGAGAAAGAGAGAAAGATGACAATGGAGTCGTAGCTGTGGGCTTGGGCTGTGCTTAGCGGTGTGTTCTGCCTGGCATTTTGATTTGAGAGAGACATGACAATAGGAGTGCAGGGCTGATACTCCTCCGAAAGAAGGGAAAGTGGAATGTCGACGACGTGGAGATTTCAATGGGAAGTGGAGGAGTGGAAAAGCGGAGATGGGAAGCAGAGAGAGAGAGAACGGGAGAGCAGATGAAACGGGAAGAGTGAAAAGCGGGAGGGGATGGGATGGAAGGAGGGGGAAAGTCTCTCTCTCTCTCTCTAGCATTTGTTTGGGTGGTTGGTTCGTTTGGAAGTCGCCGGAAATTTGCTCCTTTTTTCACAAGTAAAATATGATTTTCTCTGTCTCTTTCTCTGTCGCCCTGTGTACAGCGTTCCACAACTTGTTTTCCACCCGCATCGATATCCTTGTCGCTCCTAATCAGCTTTTCAACTTTTGAGAGCTCTTCCAAATTTTGAAGCCAGTCTTCCACGCTTCTACGAAATTCTGTCGTATTTTCGGGAAATATCCAGCTACAAGGCAGCAGTACTGCAGTACAAGGGAAAGTTGTCATTCCCTGAGATTCGTTTTTTAAAAAGCATGGACTTTTTTCAAAATCTCGCGCTCTTCGACCTTGTGACCTTACGCGGTGTCAAGGATTTACGAAATTGTATTTTTGATTTTTTAGTCATCCCTGTAGGCATGAGGAAGATTGTAGTGAAGAGTGGAGAAAGTTGTGTGTCACCCTGTACATATATATCTCTATATAAAGCTGTATATAGCCTATATGTACACATATAATTTCCACAGCAATTTAATCTCCGTTTTGATTTCCGCTTTGCCAAATATTTTCTAGCAGGGGGTTCCGTCTCCACTGCCTCTCTCCCTCCCGCATTTTCTTCTTGCCTCGGGTTTTCTCTTTCACTTTCTCCCTCAGTATGGCGTCCTCCTCTTTCACACTCTTATGATTCATCTGCACATGTAAAGAAAGACTGTTTCTTCCTCCCACTACACTAGTCTCTTCAACCTCATCCTCAACTGAATAAACGCAAAACATGGGTACACATCTCCACACGGAGAATTGTGACGCAATTATGCACACCCTTTCTATTTCCTTGATCAGTCAAGTCCGGGAGAAACTGAGGGAAATGTGGAGAACGTGGATTTAGCTCACTCTCATCATCATTTAATTGGAGTCCGAAAATGAGGATGAGGATCTGTGTGTTTGTGTGTGTGTGTGGAGGGAAAGGGGCAGGACTACATGGAGAAGAGGAAGGGAGAATCAAAAATGAAGTTGAAGATAGGGACGCAAAATCTCATTTTATCGGAGGGGTGGTGTGTAGTCGGAGATAAAATAAATTCCCCCCATCCTAACTCTCGTGAGAGCTGACTCCGTCTTCACCTTCTCTTCTCTTCTCTCTTCTCCCAGGATGCAATCCCTTCTCTCTCTCAACGATCAATATGGCTGCTGGCTTCCCGACAAACTCCTTGCATGCATGTGTGTGTATAAAGTTTTTTTGAAAAAAATCAGAGATAAATAGACAAAGTCTTGTAGAACGTTTTCTAAATTGAGATTTTCAAAATTTTCAAATTACTAATCATTTCTACCCCTTAACTTGATTCCTCGTCTTTGCTTTTTGCTGTCGAAGCTTGACGCCGCTCACTCATAACTCGGGGGAAAATTGGACGAGTCCCATAAATTAAAATTGCTAAATGCATGAACGGCGTCGAAGTTACTCAAAATAGTACGAAGTGCATTTCTGTCAAAAATTTATGACTGGGGAAAATTTGAAAAGAAAATTGAATGAAAAACGCAGTAGCTCTAGCAGAGTAGACTGGAGGAGATTAGATTTTGAAAACAAAAGAGTAAAAAAGTGGAGGATCTTTACACTCAGAAGGGAGAGACGAGATCCCAATTGGTTTATTTTTTTATAGGCATGAAAGAATTGAAGGAGAGACGACAATACTAGGAGGAAGAATAAAATGGACGCGAGGGCCTAGTATCCAATTGTTTTGTTTTATTTTAGTTTTTGTAGTTGAGGAAAAATCCTACTTTGCTGTCTGTTTCTAGAAAGGGGTATTTGTGAAGACTCTCTTCACAGAAGAGTAGGAAAATAAATTCAGAAAAAAGAAAAGTGTGTCCTGGTTGGTTAGAATTTTTTTCATTTATTGTCTCTCCTCTGTCCTCCGTATAAATCGGTTGAAACTTCTCCATCGTCCTTTAGTCTCCAACTCCAGAGACTCTAGAGTCGGGAAGAGAAGAGTCCCGGGTAAAGTCAAGTCTTTGAGAGAGAGACAGAGTAAAAGTTTTACGATGTGTGCAGCCGTGGAGGGAAAAGTTAATGTAGGGACTTGGGGACACACACACAAGGAAGTCAGTGGGGTATAAAAATATAAGCCATCCTCCTCCGGACTTTTTTCTGTACAAAGAGGGAAGGATAATATCATATTTAAGGGGGAAGGGGGAAAAGAAAGGCAGGACACACGTCCCTCCACACACACACACGGCGGCTGTATCCCCACCCAACCTTATCTTTGCTAGACAGAAAAGTCTCATTTTGACTTTATCTCTGCTCACCAACAGCAAAACGGGCATGGGAAAGGCACCCGAAATTCCCAGACTCCCTTCTTCCCTTCCTTTCCCTTCCCTTCTCTTTCCTCTTCTCTCTTCCCTCCATCATCATCCCTTCCTTTTATCCATCTTTGGACCATTCTATCAGTATCTTCTCACAAGATTACTCCCCTCCGCCTATCATCCTCCAAAACTATCACAGTCTCTCAAGATAGTCTCCTCTTCCACCTCATATTCCTTCCTCTCAATATTAACAACCTCCACAATCATCCTCCACACACACACACCGTAGACACTCCGTGGACAACACTTTCCAATTTACACTTCAACTGACCTACAGGGTCATCTCTATGTCACGATGGGGGTAGTCTTTAGTTTCGAGAATGAAATAAAACAAATTAATTGACTATTAAATGATTTTGATTTATTGTGGGAGCAACTTTTTGACCCATCCTTCAACTCTTTCCTTTTACTCGAATTTAGACTGGAGATTGGAGGAGGGAGTCAAAAAGTGAGAAATATTTTTCGAGAAAATTTTCCTTTTGTTTGTTAAACAATGAATTTTATCTGTGTGTGTGTGTGAGCAAAAGGTGTTCAAAATGATTGTCAGTCTGGCTGAGTATTGAAATGTTAGGGTGCACCGTGTCAAAAGTCAGGGAATGAGATTGTTCAATCTCTCTTGTCATCATCATCGCCTCCATTTCTCCATTGTCTCCTCCCCAACACAGACACACACACACACACAAATTGGAAATAAAAAAAATTAAACAAGTGGAAGAATACATGAAATACAAATGTACAAATCAAAAAATGAGGCTACAAATATATAAAAGATTTTTTCTCTTGAGAGTGACAGGCGTGGGCTAGTCAGCCATGACTCACACACACAAAAGTCTAATCTAATCTGGAGAAATTTTTGTGAGAATTTTCAAATAGTCCTTCTACAATACATTGTTGTTGTGAGAAAATGAAATAAATAGAGTAACAATGTCGAGAGTCATGTCTTCAACTCTTCATCTTGTGGATGACGAAGATGATAAACTAGTTTCAAAGATGATTCTTCTTGACATGGAAATCATCGCCCAGGACGTCATCGTCTTCACATTTTTAGTATTTTGTATTTCTCTCGTAATTATCAGAGGGTCTTATCAAATGTTTCACACTTCTCCTCTTTCAACTCACCACTTTCACAGTCCTTTGTATTTGTACAAGAGAAAACAGGAAAAAAATACAAAAGAATCAGTCGAAAAAAAGAGTTCAAAAAATTTTGATCAACGGAAAAAGAAAACGAGTTCAACGGTTTTTTTTTTAAAAAAAAAACTAGCAACTTTTTTATTGTCCGCTGGGAAATCAAAATTGTAGTCACCGTTTGATGGACAAAAAACTTGCGGATAATTAATCAACATTATCAATTAAATTTGGCGTGAAAACAAAACTTTTATTTTTGACAGCTGAAAGATTGGAAATACTTTTTGGTATCTCTTTCCATCTTTATTATGTCCTCGTCAAAAATTAGAAACATTTTCAAAAAACAAAGGAATTTGTTTCTTAATTTTTGGGACTTCGAAGGAAGAGTGGCAAAGTGTGATTTTTTAATTTAGACGTCATTAAACAGAATTTAAGGGGAAAGCACCCTCCAAACTTTTGTCCTAAAATTACTTGTGCATCATTTCCTCATTTGTTTGCCTGTAGAATCAAAATAAAAATATAGGGTAGCCGCACTTGTCCCTGTCATTAGGTCGTTCTGGAACATGGACTTTTTGGTGGTGGTCACGGACCATGGACTTGGCTTATGGATCCCGGACATCGTCAGTGGGACATGGACAACAACAACAACACATGACACAATAGCCTTCCCATAATATAAAACTCGTTCAATTTCTTGTACCCTCCTGCCTCTCTCACACACACGCACATGCACGTAACACTGTTGACTGTACTAACCCAAGGAATCAAAAGTGATCCACACAAACACACACACACAAAGTACAAATTTGGATGGTGGCAACGGAAATCCCACAACAAATTTCCATAAGCTCCACACAATCCGAAGGGATCCAATCGGAGGGAGGAGATCCGAAGGGACAAAAGAAGGATCACGATCATTCCTAGTCATAAATGGATGAACCCTCCATCATACCCATTGTCACTCTTCAGCTCACATAACGGGGGTGGCGTGTGTCATCCTTCGGAAATAAATGACACGCTCACGTGTCACCCATCCTCCCTCATTGTCTCTGACCTCCCGTCTCTCTCTCTCTCTCTCTCTCCCGTCAACTTTCATTTTTTCTTTTAAAAAAACTCTCTCCTCCTCTGCACATTAAATAGTATCATATGATGATCCACACACACGCACACATACAGTATTCTGAGTCTCACATTTACGAAGGCACACTCCAGTACCCCCTTGCAAATAGGATCCCAGACTTATGAGAAGCAGAGGGGAACTTTGCATTAAGGTCGAAAGTAGAGAGAACTGTAATTAAGAAGTTCCAGTATTATTTTTAGAATTTCTGGTCCATCAGACCCCATATCTTGTGCTGCTGTGTGTGTGTGTGTGGGAGAATAGTTTATCGTCCTGGGGTGTGGAACCGGCGTCTTTTGGAATCCTGAAATTTCCTGGAGGAGGAAGGAAGTGGAGGGGAGAGAAGAGGAGGCGAAGTGTTGCTGCTGTCATTGAATTTGCTCCTCGGGTTTTTGGCTGTTGGCTACAGAGAGAGAGAAAGCGGAGTGGATGGATGAAGATAGTGTCGTCGTCATGGTATCTCCAGTAGATATACCTACATCAATGCACAACTACATTTTTTCCTAGTCAAAAAAATCCATGGAAATCCTCCGTCCCGAATTTTTTCTCCAAAGAAAATATCCACACGAACACGCCCACACAATAAATGAAGATCTTCGGAGGAGAGATGAACAACTCCAGCTAAAGTTCTGCTAACATTTTTTGCTGATTGGATCTGAAAACCCGAATTTTTTTGAGATGGAACTCGTCTTGATTCTGCATTGTGTATGTGTGGGAAAATAAAAATTAACTTGAGTATGATGTAACGTTTTGTATTCATTCATCGCACTTGTTCTTTTTCAAAAAATGTTGGCCGATCAATTTTATTCGAGAAGAGAGAGAGACGGAAATTGAAATGACACACACGAACAAAACGGCAATGAATTAGCATCGACCTTTTTTTACAATGGAGGAGGGGTCAAGTACAAAAAAATGGGAACGTATTGTAAATAAAAGAATAGCTTTTGAATATTCAAGGTCTTCATATTTTGAGAGAGAGTGTGAATAAACAAGAGAGTGTGTGTGTGACCGGTCAGCTCATGGCTAGAGGATTGGAGGAAAAGAATATTAGCATAGATGTTGATAGGAAGCAGATTGTGTGTGGAGGGTGATTAGGAGAGATTCATCATCATCAGGGAGTGAAAGGCGTCAGAGATCAACAGTTTTTCTAGCCATCCATCAAAATATCAATCGACCGTGATTTCCCATCAAACGTACATTAGACACATCCCAGTCGTCTCACTGATCATCCTCTCTCCCTAGCGACACCCCTCCCCCTTTCACCCAAAAGGCATTATCCCCTCAACTACACTGCAGTCTCCCAGCCCTTTTCCCTCGTATGAAATGTGTACTGGACATAACGTGTCCAGCATTGTACCGGAATCCAGCCTAAATTATGGACCAAATAGTAAATAAATCCGCTGTTTGATGGACTAAATACGGAAATTGACTTGTATTCCCTGAAAGTTCCAGGTTGACACACACACACACACGCTACATTCATCCGTTTTAAGAGTTGTGTGTTACATTGGTACAAGATGGAAAAGAATCAAAAACGAAAATCTGGTTGGAATAGAGAGAGAGAGAGGGACAAGTGGCTGGATTGTATGTATGTTTTTGCAAAGTGTGTGGTTTTTGTTGGATGAGTTGGCCTTTGCCCTCAACTGGCCTCGGATCAGATATCCAGGGAGTTAGAAGGGAGTAAAAGGGAGAAGGGGAGAGACTGGAGGGAGAGATGGAAATGCGTATATATAGCAGTAGAGGAGAAGGGAAGAGGAGACCTAATCTACCAATACAAAAGTTTATTTCCTAAATTTGATCGAATCAAGATCTTCACTTTTCCATTCTCTATCGAATTAAGTCGCTCCTCTGACTTTCCCCGTCTCTTTTATCTTGGACCATCACAATTCCATTCCCACTGGGCATGTTAAAAGTCCCTTTTCCTCCCAGTTGAACGAATCCGAGTTCTATTTAACCTAGACAAACAAAAGGAGGGAAAGGAAAAACCCGGAAAAATCACTACTCCCCCACGTACTGTCCCACGTGCGTACATACTTGTCTTTCTTGTTGGGGTCTAAAGGAGCACATTCAACATTGGATTGTTGTTTCATTGTTGTGCATCTCTGCACTAAAGTCTCGAATTCTGAGAGTGAAAGTTCGTTTTGTAAATTCAAATGCCTGAGTACAGAGTAAGTACAGGGTGTTTTTTAATTGACGACAGGATATGAAAAATTCGGCATTTTAAAAATGGCCTTTATTAAATTTGAATTTCCCGTCACTGGAAATGCTCGGACCAAAAAATGTTCATCAGATTCAGATTCTCCGTCATTTTTTACATCAGAGAGTGTCCGGACAAGATTTGCTGACCACAGGTGCGTTGTGGACCAACTTCGGGAGACAAGTCCATTTTGCTGGAAAATCTCGAAAAAAGGGGAAAATCCGGGAAAATCACAAAAACTTGCCAACTTCAAAATTCAATATCTCTGGAACCACTGCGAATTATGCAAGACGCCGAAACATGTATGCCCTACTTTTGGATGGGCTTTCTGAAAAAAAATATAACGGGCCAAAATAATCAACATGGCGGGAACCCGAATGGGTCAAACCGGGTGACCTCGAGGTCACACATTGACCTTTCGAATTTTGACATGATTCATGATTCATATTGCTAAAAAAAACTCGTGTTCTTCCTCTACAAGTGGCTTTTGGAATTTTGACAATATCTCTGTCCGTTTAAAAATGCCGAATTTTTCATATCCTGTCGTCAATTAAAAAACACCCTGTAAAAATATTGCGAACTCATTATTATGAAGAGGGAGGAGACATTTGAGATTGGAAGGAATTGATCTCCTCCAACCAAAAAGCTGTACAATTAGCTTGGATGAAGGGAAGAAAGTGTGATGACAGGAAATAAATTAGGGAATAATAATCCATTTTTGCATTAGTCAAGTAGAAAGAAGTGAGAAAGACTTTTTTTTGATAACCAGGATTCTGGTTAGCCATTAACATGTCGTAAATCTCGTAGGATCGTAAGGAGGAGGATTAGTTTGTGAGGATGCAATATATTATAAAAAACAGAATCTTTGGCTGATAGTCTGCGTGTGTGTGTGTGTGGAAAAAAATGTCTACAGATTAAATGACACAAGTGTTAAATGTATTTTAAATCCTTTTAGCAAATTAGCCACAAGTCAGGGATGAGTTGTCAAGTTCCTTTCCCACCGAAAATCCAGTCACATACATTAAGTACAACAAGGCTTTTTCTGATAGACTAAGCCTCTCTCATCCAAATGTTGTGTGTGTGTGTGTGTCTGTGGAAATCCGAGGAGGGTGGGTGACTTCGTAATATTTTCAGGAAAAAGTGGTCGGCTGTCCAATGATCCTCTGCACAATCACTGGATTCGGAATAAATGAGAATCCCGAAGAGAAGGAACATGCTGTGGCTGTCATCGGATACTTTTCCAGCTTTCTCCCTCCATTTAATTTTTAATGTGTCGAGGACGCATTAATACGTTTTAAAATAATTTTTATTTGCTCCTCAAATAATACAGAGAATAATAATGGAGGGCAGGGAAAAGAGCAACAGTTGAATCTAAAATTTGTGGATTTACTCCGAATTCATCCCTATTGTTATTATTATGAATGTGCGAGATGAGAAGTCATGTAGAAACTTTCACTGGGATTTAAGTTGATTTAACTCTAGTGACGACCTCCAGAACGACGTCCGGGGCGTGTGTCTGGGGGTTTTAAGTCGGGGGGATTTATTAAGCCAAAAAAAATCCGAATCTGATTCCAAGGGAAGAGAAGTGTTGTGTGTGACTTTGGGTTGGGTGGCTCGGGTAATGCATAATATTATCCCGAGTTGTGTATTTACACTGAGTTGACTCTGGGGTTGAGGATGGACACACTATGACGTAAAAGAATGTCCGATACATACATACATGGAGGGGGAACTGAGGGAGTAAAGTAGCTGGTGTAATGATGGTCTTTTGAGGGAGATGAGAGGAGGGTATTTAATCCCTACAACCTTTCCACGGGGATGTCAATTGTCTGACTGGTGTCCATTGGGTTAACTTTCCCTGACTCTCTCTCTCTCTCGTTACGCAATCCCCAGCTCATGTCATTGTGTACACACACTCAAATATGTACACTGTGTGATTCATTATCGTACAGTTTGAAGATTAGTGACTTGGTTTGCAGTCAAAAATTAATACTGATTAAATAAGGCACATGAACTTATGTGGCAGAGACGGATCTAAAAGTTAGTTGAAGCCAGTGCACAACAATTTTCAGACAAGCGGCGTCAAAGTCTACCAATTACTCAACGAGGATTCGCTACATTTAATTTTTAAAAAACTGGTTAACTAACTGTATCATAGATTTATCTCTCCTTACTTAATGAGCCACCAAAAGTGTGACCGTGTTATTAATGATTATTGACAAAATTGTGAGGATGAGGGACCGGTCAGCAAAGAAAAATGTCCCCAGTCCAATCCTGATGGGTAGATTTGAGTGTAGAAATTTCGTAAACTCATCCCTCCTTGTCCTACATTTCCAAGAATGAAGGACCTCCTCCGAACTCTCATTTACCTCTGCCATTTTGATCCAAACAAAAAGGAGCATGAGGAGTGAAGCTCCTCCAGCCAAAATTGGTCGTAGTCCTTGTGGCCCAGACACTCGGAACCCAGCCAGAATTCCCAGAATAATTGCCATTATTGCAACAACTTCGAAATGGATCAGAAAATGAGAAAATTGAGAATCAAAATTTATCTGTAAAACTTGTAATTTTCTATATTCTCTACAAAACTTGTCAGCTCCATCCTCCGTCCATTTCTTCGTCTTCTTTGGGCTTCAAAAAAAATAATAATCTTTTATATGCCTGAAGATTTTAATTTTGAAAATGATTGAGAAAAGTAATTACTCTCGTTTCAATTTGTTGAGACAAGCGAGGATGACACGAAGGTAAGCGGACACTTGACCCATTTTCCCGTACACGGACAGCCACTGGGTCACAAAAGCATAGAATTGGATGGTCAGGAGTGGGCCCTTGACAATTGGGTGCAAATTTTTGATATTGGGAATCCTGGAAGTGAACAAGTAAGGGAGAAAAGGTCGTCGGACAACGGCCATTAAATTGAGGGCTGTCACAATCGTTCCAATCCTTCTGAGATTTCTTAGGAAAGTGGAGAACCCACCTTCTCCTCCTTCAGTTTCCCCATCACCTGGAAATACACGAATCCTCAGGTCAAAGGTTTGTGTCATATGTCAGTAAAACATTACCTGATGGAGCTTCCTCGGAATAAAGATGGATGAAACTGTTGATAAGGAAATGAAGATGACCGTAATGGAGGAAATTGTTGAGTTGCATGGACCATGGGATACAGGAACAGAAGAACATGTACTGCAGTCCAATCCTCCGAGGAGAATTCGGGTTGTTCACCATCAGTGACCAAATCCAACCAGTGAACAGATGAATCATGTACAGATTGCACAGAGTAAATTCCGAATAACAAATCCATTTCCGGATGACTCCAGAGTCAAACTCCAATTTGAAATCCCAACCCTTGAGAACCTTGTAAGGGGTCACACCCCCCACATAACCTGCCTTCAGTCCCAAAATCAAATGCCTAAATTCTTTTGACTTTGATCGGGGATTTTGGTTTGAACTGCTCATTTCTGACTGTCGTCCTCCGAGTTTCACAGCCAACTAAAGCTCCTCAATTCCACTATTTAAACTGTTATTGTACATCCTCCACGGGCCATCAATTAATCAATCAAATATTCCCAGTCAAAGCCAGACCTTGTCAATATTCCTGGATTACAAAAACACCTGTACATACTCAGAGCTATGATAAACTCTAGCATAACCCGGGTAGTGTATTCAGCTCTCAACGGAATATGTCCGTACAGTCATATTGACCACCTTGGGAGTGGAAATGAATTACACGTTGACTGTGTATGGTTATTTAATTGTTTAATTGTATTTTATTCAATACCTCTGTTTCCTGCCACTCAATTCTGTGTTCGGGGGACTGGTAAGCATAACACACACACACTGTTGCTTTCCATCCATTTAAGCCTTCCATTCTGGGTCTCAAAAACATGTCTTACGGAAAACGAGCTTTTTGGTTTCTCAACCGTAATTGATGGGTCGGGTGTCAAAATGATCGCAATTAGTTGGAGAACAATCGCTTGTATTTTAGGGAATTTATGTGACCCAGGAAGGTCAGAGTTTCTTTTCAGAAAATTACCTCAAATGGCCAACTTGACTGACAGTTCATGAAAGACTGAAAGTTCAAAAAGTTCTGTGCAAATAAAGTACACTTCATTTCATAATCTATTTGAGAGCTTTCTCTCATTCTCCGTTTTCTTTCTCTTTTGTATTATTTAGTGCTTACTAGTACGTAACATGATGGAAATTACAATGACTACAACTAGAAATATTTCTCTTCGTGTTTTCTCTTCTTTTGTACTATTAATACGTACAAGTATTAAACGTAAATGTGGTTTACTGACAAAGAGATGAGACAACTGAACACTTGAGTCTCAACTTAAATAATAAATAATAATAATGGTGCAGCTAGAAATTTGATGATGATTTAGCAAAAAGAAGGTCAGGGGCAGGACATTCACAGAGTTTTTTTTATTTTTAGAAAATGAGTTTTGCCTGGAAAATTATAGGTACGTTAATAAAAATGCTGACGACTTGACTGCAAGATTTTTTCTTCTTTTAAAGAAAAAAATGAATACAAAGAGAGAACACAAATTGACAACATGCAAATAGTTGGCAAAAATGAATTTATTTGTTTAGTCACCAACATAATTTTCGTCAATTTGAATGGACAGATTAATCTTGAGTGGGGTCACTAGTGACCCTTCCTTTGTGTACTTTTGTTCCGTTTATTAATTTAATTATACAAGGATTTAGAAATTTTACTAGGTTCTGAATCTTTTCTCCAGTCACAGATTGTCCAGTGACACAAAAGACGATGGACCTTGATCAGTTTTCGATTTTTGGACTTCACTCTCATTATTATTGACAACATGAATAATTTGAGGTTGTACAGTGACCGGAGGGAGACTCAGATCGACATCCTTAATTTTGTCATCTTTTGAGTGACGTACATTTCGGAGTATTTTGCTATTGTTGTTGACTGGAGGACGAGAAGTGGATCCGAGGATTTTGTCTTCTGAAGAAACAATGACTGGGATGTAATTGTGTACAATTCCATACTCTGTGACATGACAGACACGAAATCCACTTGGATCTGAGCCAAATGGACCACCTAAAGCTGACGTGATGACCTGTTCAAAATTTTTGTATGTTCCACCACCATTTCGATGATAATGACCACAGAAAATGTACTTGACACCCACATCATCCAATTTGTCCATGAATTTGAATCTCATCTCCTTGTCGATATTTAAGTATGGAACATCTTCTTCATTTGGATTCGAGATGAAGAATGGGATGTGCTGGAACACGACTATTTAATTGTTTTGCATTAAATATTTTAATGTAATCTTGAATATTTTTGTGTGTCACTGTCAGTAATCTTACCCAAATGTTTTGCACTTGGATCTCCCATCCTTTTGATGAATCTCTCTTGTTTGTCAAATCTTTTGGGTAAATTTTCTGGTTTTTTCAAATACTGTGTATTGAGAACACAAAATTTGACTCCACCAACCCAGAATGAAAAAAAATCTGGTCCAAATTGTCTCTTGTAAACTTGGTAACTTGCTTCTGTGGGTTCATCACAAATATCATGATTTCCACATACACAAACAAGAGGGATTGAAGGATCCAATTCTTGGAATACTCGGACAAAATCTTCATACTGTTCTTCTCTCAATTTGATCCCGGATTGTCCGTCTGGAGCTATCTAAGTGTAAATATTCAGTTAAGTATCTCCAAAAAAAATGTTTTTAATTACTGTATAGTTAAATGGTTTCGTACGTCTAACATATCTCCACCCAAAACCATGAAACGAGGTTTAGGATTCATCTTGTTTATACATTTGATTGCAGCTCGGGTAAGACAAATCTCTGCATCCCATCTTGGATTTACTTTTTTATTAATGTACTTTTCAATCAGACCAAATTGAGTGTCGGCAGCATGAATGAATGTGAATGGACCTCTCCATTCTCTCTCATCTTGTTCTACCATAAACTTTAGAATATTTGTGATGGGGAGTCGAGTCGGGAATGTCTTTTCGATTGATGACATTCGTTTACTATTTTGACTGATGATATTTTGAAACGACTCCATTTTTAATCCCTATGATTTAGTGACAATTAACTTGACCTACTTATTATTGAGTGTCATGAACAAAGAAAAATAGTACTGAAGAGTGTATGGAATTTTCAGTTGTTATTTTTGTTTGCAAGATCGTTTTTTCCATGGCAATGTCAAAAAGTTAACAAAGAGATTTTGACGGCCGTATTCGAAACGTTCATACCCGTGCTGACATCCTGGGACAAAAAAGGAAACTAAGGATTTGTTGGTCACGAAATTTAAATTATTGTAAGGATTTTTTTGTTGGGCAGCTAGCATATCTCCTGATTGGTTCCTTAAAATCCGGCAACTCAATGAAAACACGCTCGTGTACCGCAGGCTTTGATATCATGTACATAAGGCCGGTGTACCGCGTGTAGGGCGTGTTTTCATTGAGTTGCCGGATTTTGAGGGGCGGGAAAAATATCCGCTACCAGTCCCATAGTCGGTACACTCTGGGACTCCCAGTCTATTTTTTTGTACCCTTTTTCTCCTTTGACATGTCATTAGTCACGGACGATGGTGACATGGAAATCCCTGTGGAGGAGAATAGTGTGTCACAAAATGCAGAAAAATTATTTGTGACAGATGGGGAAGGTGGTGGTGACTCGGATTTTATATCAGATGTGCCTGATGGAGCAACAGTTGCCAAATTAAAATCTAGTTGTCTTGGTCAATCACCAAAAGGACTTGATCAAGGGTCAACATGTTCAGGATCCTCTGTTCCCGAAGCGGAAATACTAGATGTAGTCGTTCCAGACATAGTAGCGGACAATAATAATCCAGACTCAACTCCACAAATTAAAGATGCAAATAGTCAAGTCCTGTCACCTCCAATTCGTGATGAAATGGTATGACTTGTTGTTGTTGTTGAATATATTAATTGTTATCTTTTACATTGTCATTTTTTGACTTTGTTTTTGTGGTTTACTAGGACTTGGCAAAGGCTTTGGATGAGCTGTCTGTGGCAGAGTCTGAAGATTTTAAAGGTAAATTTAATCAAAACACGTAAACAAAAAACATAGTGTTAAATATAATGTCAAGCAATGTGTTATTTAATTTGGGTTATTTTTTTCTATTTTTTAGAAGCCGTTACCTCTAATTTTAGACGACAGTCAACTTTACCTACTGAGGCAGATGATGATTTTTTTACATCATATGAATGGAAAGTACAGAAACGACATGTATTTGTTTTGAGTGAAGCTGGGAAACCAATATACTCTAGGTATTTACACAATAGTGACAGGTATAAAATTAAAGTACTCTAAAAATACAAAATTGAAATTTCTGAATTACTTATTCACAGATACGGGAATGAGGATAACCTGGTCACAATTTTTGGACTTTTTCAAGCATTAGTATCTGTTGTTCAAGATAGTGATGATACTATACGAAGTATCAAAGTTGGATCGACCAATATTGTATTTTTAGTGAAAAGTCCTCTAATTTTAGTTTGTGTCTCACGTCATGGAGAATGTATCAGTCAAACACAAACTCAGTTAACGTAAGGATTCCAATATTACTAATATTTACACCGTTCTGATTAATTTGGTGGTGTGTGGTGTGTCATTTGGTTAATTTGTTTTTGTGTGTATTTTATTCCTCTACGTAGGTATTTTTACAATCAAATTGTAAGTATTTTAACGTCAAAGCAGCTATTCGCAATTTTTGAAAAGAGAAGAAACTATGACCTTCGTCGACTCCTTTCTGGCTCTGAGAGACTTTTAGATAATTTAGGAAACTTGGTTGAGAGTGATCCAAGTTTCATATTGGGTGCAGTCAAGTGCCTCCCATTAGCAAATACAGTGAGGGAGACTATTAGTCAAACAATAATTCAAAACCTTACAAAGAGTAAAGTAAGTTAATAAAAATATATCCAAACCAAAAAAGATTTTATTATTTTAATACTTATAACAAGAATGTGTTCAATAATGAGAAATATAATCTGATTTTTATTTACAGAATGTCGTGTTTGCTATACTCATTGCAAACAATCAACTCGTTAGTTTGGTTCGAATGAAGAAATGTTTTATGCATCCAATGGACCTTCATATTATTCTTAATCTTATTGACTCGTCCGAATCTTTCAAAACCGCAGAGAGCTGGACTCCTTTATGTTTGCCTCGTTTTGACTCCAGGTTATTATTTTACATTGTAAATAATTATTATCTCAGTATAATGAAATGTGTCAATAATTGGCAATTTTTTGTACTACTCTCTTTTTAGTGGCTTCGTTCATGGTCATGTATCCTACTTAGCTGACGACTGTCAAGCATGTCTCGTCCTGTTGACTGTGGACCGAGATTCATTTTTTCCGCTGTCTGAGGCCAAACAAAAGATAGTTGAAGTGAGAACATTTTCCCATCTCCTTGTTTCTAAAATATCTCGTTTTTAAAAAGTTGCTTGAAAAATTGTCTTATTTTTTCATTTCAGCGTTTACGAAGACACAATTGTTTGGAAGCGATAAACGCATCGATGAATAATAATTGGCCTACCATGTCTTACGTAAATGTGACTGAAGTCCGTCATTTTATCTACAAATCCCGATCCATAGCTCAATTTACAGCACCAGCCTTAGACATTCCATACATTAACGCTTCAGTAGTGGGTCAACAACAGTCAAATATTCAAGGTCGTAATATCTCCCCAGAATTACAGGTGAAAAATGTTTAATTGTTTTTACTGTTAATTATTTGTGCTAATATTTGATTGCTTCTTGAAATCATTTACTATTTTATTTTCTTGTATGATTTTCAGAGAATCTACGCAGCATACTACAAAATACATTCCAGGTACAGTACATATTTACAAGAATTATTCAAGGTGTTTTGAATTGCGTTAGCATTTTATTTACTTTTGACATTTTACAAATTGGGATTTTGTGGTTTGTAGGTTACATAGTCACTCGAGACCTCTCAAACTTGTTTATTGGATAGATGATACGGAAAATTGGATTGGTTGGGTAAGAAATACACGTACTATGTATATATTAATTAGTGATGTAAAATGTAATACTTTCGTTGATTGAAAATTATAATTATTTGAAAATATTTCCAGTTGACATCCACTTTTGAACTGTACGTCGCATTCGAACCTTTAGTCAAAAAGTCGGGGGCTATCAATGCAGTCAACAAATTGTTAAAATGGGTCAAAAAAGAAGAGGACCGAATCTTTATAATGAACTCGCCTGTTTTTTAAGAACCATTCCTCTTTTATTAAAAATACCATAATATATTGTTAATTGTTATACCTGAGCCTTTTGGCTGGCAAAATATTTGATTGAATGATTTTGTTTTAAAGTATATGCAACTTGCTAACGTTAAATATATTGTGACAAACAAACAAAATGAGCCTATACCTGCATAATGACATTTGTTGTTTTCTGAATAGTACCTAGCTTTTGAACAAATAAAAAAAAGTTTTAGTTCAAATTTTAAACTCTTTTTCTCTAATTTAATTATAATGATTGCAACAATCAGTTCACAGGTTTAGTAACGTGAAAAGTGTCGTTATAATTTTCTTGAGTAAGCAATACTTTGCATAAAAATACATATTGAAGTACAAGTACATATATGTACTTGAGTTGCTCTACAAAAGCTATTTTTTATTTTTTTTATTTTTATTTAAATTGAAAGCTTAGAACGTCGGGATGACTGTCGGAATTGGGGTCTGGGGTATTTTTTTTCTGAAACAGCATCGGAAAATAGGGACCCCATATCTCATCAGAAATAATTTTTAACCTACGGTGTGACCTTGGGTCAATTTCGAAATTGTAATTTTTATAGACCTGGAAGAAAACATTGACTATGAAACTAATTTCCCGACTAGGGCACTTAATCGAAAGAACGGCGTCTCAGTCTAACAGTGACAAATCCATTTTCTGGCATCATAGCATTTGCTTTAAATGCCTTTAAATGAGTCCCAGTTATTCTGTCAAGTTAGCATTAGATAAAACTATCCTTCTTAGCATACGTGTCTATTTTTTAAATATTATTAATTATTATATTTAGAAACAAGAGTGGAATAGTATGATTTAGATTCACTATTTAAATTTTCAATGGACTTTATCCAAAGCATTACAGCTAAACATTGAGGACTCACTGTGTTCTTCGTGTGACCCCCATGAAATAAAATATTTATAAAAGTATATGGGTTGTCCCAATCTGTCACTTGACCACATTTTGTCTTTTGTGAGGTGAAGAGGCGATAAATTTCCCTCGACTTTTAATAATGAACTGCCAACAACCACCCTCCAAAGAATGTTGTTGTTGTTAGTGGTGGTGGTGAGTGTATAATTTATTAGAATGACAAAACGAGGCAAGGGGTTAACAGTACTCACCATCAGATTCACCCACAACTGTGGAACCTCATTTCTTTGAAAAAGGATAAATGTTCCGGGTTCCTGATCTTTGATAATACACCGGGATGGATGCGGAGGGGAGATTTTTGCAAGCGGAACAAGAACCCAAGAGTTTGTGGACATCTGCACATATCCAGTCCCCCCACATAACATACAGTATGAACAATAAGGGACTGTACCCTTGGACCATTCTCAACCCTTGCCATCGCATCGATTACATCATTTATTTGACTCCAAAACCCATCAAATTCAACTTCACGGCAAACCACTTGACGCAACCCTTTTGTCTCTCAGTATCATCGAAACATTTAATTCCCTTTTGACTTTCTCCCATAGTCAATAGTCACACACGCACACACTCCATGTGACAAGTTGATAAGACTTTCAACTCAGCCGTGACATGAAGTCTCCAGGGGATTGAACAGTTTCAACTCTAGTCCTCAAATAATAATACTGGATACGTCAATTGTTTTTTTTTCTGTCACAGTCAGTTGACACCATCCAATGACTCCGATTTCGGGTGTCTTGATCCTCTGTCACTTTCTCCATTATAAAATCGTAGTGGGGGTCCACACATAAAACTGGGAGAGTCATTATCTCTACAGTGCAAACTTTCCCTTGAGGATTCCTCGACCCTGTGGTCCTCTTTACATGTTCCGTTGAATGATCCCAACTATTCACAATGCAAAAGGATATTATTGTCTTGCTAAATAAATTTACTCTCAAATTCTAAACTCTATATTGTACAAGGTGGATGGACCCGAGGAAGAGACATAATTCTGTAAAAGAAAATAATATAATTTTTACATTTTTTCATATTATTCGATGCCCTGTCATCACGTCAATTGACGACAAGCTTTGTTTCTAATGTAGAAAGTAGAAAGAAGCCAGAACAGTTTTTCGTCGCACAGTGACATTAAATCCACTTCAATAAAAAAACAAATTAATGAGTACAACTGGGAGATTGACTAGATTTGATGGACAAATTGACATGACGCTCCCCTGTGTGTGTGTATTGTGTGTGTTTGTGTGTGTGTGGGTGCTTGTGGATGATGCAGAGAGAGAATGCCTGTGAAAAATGTATGACAGCGGAAATTTGATGTGGTGAAAGGATAAGGGAGGCTAAACGTTTAGTCTTTATACAATCTTGATATGGAAGTATAATTGAGTATCACATTTTTTCCTTTCAGCTGCTCTCCCTATCCGTCCTCCATGTTCGTCTCATCAATCCTCAATAATTCATATAAATTGGAGGATATAAAGATAGGTAGAGAGAATCCCCGAATTCCGGAATTTGACTAGTTTCCCTGGACAAGAGGAGAGGATGGATAGCCCTGCATGTCATGCTCTCGCTCGCTCTCTCTCCCAAAATGCAATATGGAACGAATAAACCATATGAGAATTTAATGGTACTCATAAAGTGGCCGGGATGAGGGGAAACTTGATCGCCTTTTAACAGGTATAATTTTGTTCACTCTCTCTTTAACATGCAGGATTGTTTTTAATAGAACGCACCTGCTTTCACAAAAACACACACATCACGTCAATGGAAAAAAACATTCGTGTGTGTGTCAACTTTACATTTGGACGAAGAGAAGACATTTGTGTCCACTCTTTTTTCGGCGCATCCCCCTTTTTTTCTTGATGTTTATTTTGATATGGGCCAATTCCACCGAGAATTGTCCTGTGTGTGTGCGTGGGTGTGTGTGTGTGGGGGTGCACGACGGAGTTGATGACGAAATGTTCCACTTCCGGTTTTTCCTGTCCCGTCCATAAAAAGAATATTTATTTATGTCGCTATTTTCCTTTCTGTCAAAGTTGGGAGAAATTTTGGATGGGACAATTCTCAAAACTGGAATCCAACGATTCATGTCCAGTGCCCTTCAGACTTTCTATTCTCCTTTGTGCGTAGAAATAAATTCGATCTAGCATTGCCAGGTAGGGAGGTCAAAAATAAAATCGAAAGTATATCCACCAGAAATTCCCTACTTTCTGAATGTTTCACCAAATTTTCCTCACATGATCCGCCCAAAATGGAGTCCAGGGAAAGAAAAGCTCAATCTGTGTGTTGGTGTAAATGTAATTTAATTTCCTAATTAAATTGAGGATTACAGTAGTTTGTGAGAATCCTCAAAGGCCCTCCTCCAAAGTAGCCAAATGTCTCGAAGGTTTTAACCCACTTTATTCCTCTTATCTACAATTAATTTGTGTGTGTGTGTGTGTCGGGGGGGGGGGGGGGGG
>WJFB01000793.1:0-46904 GCA_009870185.1 Pygmarrhopalites habei | reverse complement strand
GCAGTTCTTGAATACTCTTATTCTTCTGCACACAGATCAGGGTTGTCTACAAATTGAAAAATCTTCTCATCCATATTTCCGCCAAAAAGGTTCACACTACCATCTGTAATTCCCGCACACTCGGAATTTATGAACATTTCTGAATCGATAATTATCGGACTCAAAATTCGGATTATTAAGTTTCTCAGACTTTTTATAGTTTTAATAAAAACAACAAAAATACGAATTCGGAACCTAGTAGTACACTTAATAATATTTTTAGGGTATAGTAACTCAGGAAAAACTCGAAATCTTTGAAAAGAAGTTCAAAAATTTTATACTCTGACTGGGAATCGATCCCGAGCTTTTAGCAGCATTCATATTGTTTCTCTTTCATACCCTCTCTGGACGATATTTTTTTTGTAAGAACTTCGAAGGCCGTTCTGGTCGTAACTCCTTGAGAAACAACAAGGTAGTGAAGATTGACCTCCCGTTGACCTTGACGAAACATCTGAAAAAATATAAATTTGATTCAACCTGGCAACACACTCCGACAGGTTTGAGCTTCCTACAATATCATTAGCAAGATCAGAAAAATCATGGTAGCTGATATCGCCACTTACTTTCGACCTTTGACATGTAGCAAGGTCAGATATGCAATTTGAGTGACCAATTCTATTTCGCATGCTTTATGATACCTCACGAACATCATGAATTTCTTGATAGTAATGAATATAAATGATTTCACAGACGGACACGTTCCATACATTATACTAAACGGATATTTTAATTCCACTTTTTTTCTCAAAAAAATTGTTTGAAATTATTTAATAACTTTTGAGCCTGGACAATTTCCTCAGACATTTTTTAAACACAGATAGTTGTCGGATTTAGACATCGTTTTGTCAAAAAAAGTGTTTAAATCCAGGCTTAAGAGTTAAAAATCTGCCTGAAATGGTCCAAAAGGACATGGCAGGATTTATATGGGCAATAGTGATTCTGTTCGTTGGAGCTGAAACTTCGCACTGAGCTACCTCCCTGGTGTCTGGACGATTTCGCACATTGACAATTCCGCACGGACAATTCCGAACGGACAATTCATCACATGGACAATTCTGCTTTAATTGTAGTGTCATCTTGACTATTTTGACCTGTGCAACGTGTCAAACTTTTCATTTCGTTGTACAGGTCAAAGTAGTCAAAATATTACTATGACCCAAAGGACAACATAATACAGCATCTAATTGGCTATCACTGTGAATTTTTTCAGAATTTTAAGACTTAAGGGGTCATCAGGGTAGGCCATTTTGCAAACCCCATTTTATTGACCAAGCGGGAGGTCAAAAAAATATTTTGGACATACAGTCGTGTTGATCATGTCAGGATCTATCCATCTGTCATATTAGATCATTAGGATAGTGTAAGGGGTCAACAGGAAGAGACTTAAGGTCTCAGCGTCGTCTGCCCTCTGATCTTCCCTATGTTAAGAATTGGACACTGATTGGGCACAAGAAAAACACGGGTCCCGTCGACACCAAAAAAACACGGGTCCCGTCGACACCAAAAAAACACGTTTTTGCGACGTAAATCGACACCAAAATGACACAGATCAGAAAATACACCAATTAGACACAGGTATGACCCCAATTCGATTGGGGTCAAATCAGTGTGGTGTTTTTCGTGCGCGTAGGGTTTTGGTGTGGATGAATTGTCCTTATTACATAATTATTGACATACAACTATAGAATATTGCCTATGAATAGTGTATGTGTGTGTGGATGGAGACCTCCTCCCAATCCTCTGTCAGTCACACGGCAGAGGTCACACAGTGACTGCAAAAGTTCACAGGTCAGAGAAGGTAAAGGTAGAAACAGCAAAGAAACTTCCTACAGCGTGTATTCCTGTTCGTGTGTTTTTTGGTATTTACGTGTCAAGATTTACAGATTAATTTCTGATTTCAAAATTGGACACAAATAGAGTCAATAGTGTAGTAGACACTACAGTATACATATAGGGACAACCGGGATATTGGTGTGTATGTAATGCATACTATGTATGGCTGTTTTCGGAAGGGTATACTCTATAGCATAAAGTTTTTATGATAAAGATATTATCTCCTAATATCGTGCTCAGTGAAAGCTTCTCCTCGTCCGCATGAACTTTGAATGAAGGATGATGTTGGTGACCAAATGTAAAATTAAACACAAGTGAACGCTATTTTTATTCCTAATGTTAACAAGATATTTGAGTCAACAAAACAAAAATGGTTACACAAAAACACGTCATAAAACTAATTGTTTAATTTAAAAAAATTGGTAATGTAATGTAACTCTTCCAAAAGTAAGTTGTAAAATGTGCAAGTTGTACATTTTTGATACAAAATTTTTGAGGAACTCAGGCAGACTCATCATTCTCCTCATCATCATCAGCTTCAACTTTTTCTTCTTCTTCAGCCTTCTCCTCTTCATCATCACTTGCAGCTGGGACGTCAGTCAGTGACTTTAGGAGAAATTCCCGGACAAGAACTTCACTTGCGACATTTGAGGCCGGTTCCCAAGAATTCTTACCCCTAACACCAATCAACACAAAAAAAATTAAATCATGTAGGAATAATACTACCAGCACACACGAAAATATTACTAATTCATAATTACTATTCAAACAACTTACTCTGCATATCCAGTCCATTTGATAAGGTAATAAGTCACTCCTTTCTCAACTTTGATTCCTCGAACGGCTTCCACTTCGAAATCCTCATCTTTCTTTGACTTTTTTCCACCAGCCGATTTCCCTTTCTTCCCGGCTCCTTTCCGTTTTCCTCCATTAGCAATGGAATCCGTGGTCGTCGTCGTCGTCTCTTTTTTTACTCGAGTTGATCGCATTTTGGACTATGAAATTGAATGATGCTACTTGTAAAACCCAGTCATTTTCATCAAATGACGCAACAAAAAGTTACACAATCAACTCTCCTACTCTTCCCCACAAAAATCTAACAAAATAATCTAGATTAAGTAACTGACTTACCTTGGTTAATTGACCAATTTGACAGAAAATCTTGGACCGCTTAGAAGAGAAAATTGCAGTTTGAACGGAATGCGGGGAAATTGCTCCATCTACCGCGCTCACTCTTTCTTGGGGCAATGAGGAATTTTCTAGTCAACTTGGATGACTATTTAGTAGAATTAATTGGCTTACCATTTTTCATCAATATTTCACACAACCTCTTCTCCCTCCTCCATTCTGAATGCTCAAAGCAGGGCATGAATACTCAAAGCCGTGTGTGTGTGTGAAAACAGAGCTGAGAGTACTCATAATGCACCCTCGCGTCTCATAAATTTCGGACCAGCCGTTTTCCGGGGAGAAGAAGAAACTCGGGCATTTTCTCTCTCTCCACATATTGCAGTCGGGATCTCCGGGATTACAACACACACACACACTCACTCAATAGAAAGAGAGTAGCAGCTGGCACAGTTTGGTCTTTGATATCATACACACGCATTCCCCTCCCTCTCCTCATTTGGATGAGGATCTTCGAAGAGGGAGGAGGGGGTTTTAATAATATTTTATAAATTAGATAGTCCCACAGGGAGGAGAGTCCATCCTCAATTTTTAGTTACGAAATTCACATCCCCTCCTCTTTAAAGAGTTTTCAATATCAGAAAAAAGTGGGAGTTTATTACTATGAAATATGAGATGATATGGTAATTTGGATCCGGGGTATCAGGTTGTATTCAACTGGATATTATAACATTTAATATCCGACCCGGGCACCGTCAGTCCGTCCAATCCAAAAGTATTTTGGATGAAGAGCGTCCATGAATATCCAAACTCTTTTCTACTCTTCTTTTTACAAAAAAAACGAAGAGTCATCATGAAGAGATTTATGGAGGATGATGGGTAATGACCTGCTGACAATTTTGGTGTCCCATCCGGACATTATGAGCTGACAATGTTCTCGACACCCTTTTGAAAATCCCCAATGGGATTCCCATTGGGGATTTTCTGAAAGTCCTCGTTGAATAGAATAAAATTGAATGAAGGAGGAAAGAAGATTACCCTCATTAACGATTTTTAGCAACGATTCCTTCGGAATTATTCTGACAATGAAATTTAAATTTAATTGAGAAAATGGAGACATATGACCAATCTGAATCGTCTTCATAATTTGATTTTAATTGCTGTAGACTTTTGAAAGATTTATTACTTGGATTTAAAACATTTTTTAGATCCTCTGAATATTTTGAGTAATTTGTGTCATTCAAATTCATTCGTCATTTAACATACATGAGTCTCCCTCATAAATTTCATTTGTGTCTCACTCTGGAGTGTGTCAAGAACTTGGTCATCATTTCCCTTCCCATGTCATCCTAATATTCTCTCTCTTGTCTTTTTTTAATGTCAACCCGGGACAAACACTTTTTTCCTCTCCTCTTTTTCCTCCCCCCTTCCACATTTTATCCATCTTCAAAAGAAAAGAAAAATTCTTAAAGAATTTATGATGGATCATTCAGAGAAAGAAAAGAGGAGGGTCTGCAAGGAAATGTGTTTCCCTTGTTTTTACTGGGAAGTCTGCACACACACACACACACAGAGAATTGGCATAATCTATAAGCTATAAAATATTTTAGCTGTCTCTCTTTTTCTCTCTCTTCTCGGAAAATACAATGGCAGAGTCGTGGGTAGGAGAGAAAGACAGAGAGAGAGAGAGAGTAGGCGGGATGGAATTATGTGTGTGCTTCCCCTCCGTTTTTTACGTCAAAAAGTCAAAGTTGAAACTGAGAGAGAGAGAAGGCACACACGAGAGGGGTAATTTAATGCAGCAATGTTTTTTTCCCTCTCAAAATTTCCAGCTTCGAGTAGTCAGTAGAAAAACAAAGGACAAAGAGAGAAAGAGAGCAGACGGAGGAGGAGAAAGCTCGAGAGGAGAAGGAAAATAGATAAACAAAATCTGTGCACACACACACACAAACTCTCTCTCTTTTATTGGAGTAACCTTCTTTTCTGTTCTTTTTTTGGCGTTGAAAAAACATTGAATCAAAAGTATTTTTGAGGTTCCCGATTTCCCTTGGTGCATAAGTCAAATATTAAAGATCCCCTTTTCCACAATAATTTCCCATTTGTGAGATCAATACGTAATCTCTATTGTTTGAACAGCGAGAGCGAGAGAGAGAGAGAGAGACACGCACGCACAAGTTGCATTTAGAGAAGGAAGGAATTTCAATTGTGATTTTATTTGAGAAAATTGAATTGGAATATATTTAGTATTTGACAAAGGATGATTTAATTCAATTGACTACGAGTATGACACACACACACACACCACTCTACTCCGACTACTTAATAATTGTCCTCCTCCTCCTCTTCTTGCTTTTCTTTGTGTGTGTGCGTGTGTGTGTCCCACACTTTCCACTCGCTTTGAGTTGGCTAATTCCTTGGAATTGATTTCATAGGATTTGAAATTTGAGCAGAAAGGAAAGTTAATTTTGTGAGAGGGAGGAGGAGGAAAAGAGGGTGGAGGAGATTTTGACATCATACAATGAGAGAGTGAATAGATTTAACAGAGAGAGAGAGAGAGTATTCTCTTCGAATGGAGGAGGGAATCATGACTCCTCCTGTTTATTATTATTAGTATTGTTAAACAACTTCACAAAAACTTTCACTCAACTTTCCCTTTCTCTCTCCCTTTGACGGGGATCGTAAACTTTCATAAATGTCGACCCAGGATTTTGAGCATGAATATAATTGACGGGAGGATGAGGAGAGTCTGTTTGTCCCAACGAAAGTCAAACAGAGGAGAATAATTGCAAACGGATAATTTTGTGATTCTGGAGAGATAATAACTATAATCTTTTATTAATGCGGGCACTCATCAAAATGATTTTATAATCACGCCGAAAGGATTTTTTTAGAAAAAATTTCTACTGTTCAATAATTCAAAAATATTCGCACTCCTTCCAAAATATCCAAGTGAAAAAATAATGAAATTGTAATTGACCCAGTAATTATTTATAGCTTATTTTTTTTGAAGAATCTGAACTCGGGATTTTGAAGGGAAATTGCATCAAAGTCATGAAATTATGATTTTGTGAGAGTGGGGATCCATTTTCCCGGGGAGTCTGTCATGTCTTGTGTCAGTTGTTGTTATTGTTGAGGTGGTGGTTTCCTCCTCAAAGAGTGAGAGGAGGAAGATTTCCCGTCATCCTCTCTCCCTACCTTGTTGTAGTGAAAGGAGGATGAGGAAGAGGGATTGAGGGGATGGGAAGAAGATACTGTTAAAGAGAGTTGGATTATGAGTTTGACAGGTTGTCTATGATCTTGGGATGTTTCCTTCCTGGAAAATCTCTTCCTCCTCAGCTTAAACAAGGAGGAGGAAGACAGGAAGGAAGTAGTAGTAGTAGTAGTAGAAGGATTGGACGTATTCGTCTAGTATTTCCCTCTCTCTCTTCTTTCTCTTGTACGTACAGTGTACGGTAAAAGCAAAACACGACTCTCGAGGGTTTTAGCCAAATTTTACCCGGGTGTGTATTATAATAATAATATATTTATGGATTTTCAATGGATGAGAACCATCCCCCACAAACATTCCCTTTGACATGCTTTATGATGATGATGGGTCGGACTCTCTCTCTCTCTCAGAGGAGTGTGTGTGTGTGTGTGTGTGTGTGTGTGGAGTGGATGATTGTATACAGTGGAGCATGAAAATTTCAAAAGAGGAGGAGGAGGTGGATGCTTCTCTTCTTCTTCTCTCCAAGTCTGTCTTTTTCTTCACGCCCTATTGATCCCCTCTTTTTTCCTAGAATGGAAACCTCTGTGTGTGCGTGTATGTGTGTGTGTGTGTGTTGGCTGGTGGGGGATTTTCAGGGTTCATAGTCAAAGATAAACAAGAGGAGGAGGAGGAGGTGGTGGAGGAGGAGGAGAAAAGGATAATAATCTCCCATCCACGGCCATCCAGCAATTGCAATCAATTCCCTTCACACCATCCGTAAGTGTGTGTGTGTGTTTGTGTGTGGGTGACGTCATCGTTACATGATGATGGGTTTTCAGGATTCTGCCGTAAATTCTACATTAGAGGCCCCTCCACCACAATGAGGGAATGGAAACGACTTTCTGTTGTGTAAATTTCATGTGGGAGAATTTTGGTTTTTGTCCGACGAAGATTTCTTGCTGTACACTTAAATTGGGATACTTGTAAGGGACTTCATTTAATTTGGGTGTGGGACGAAAGTTAGTCTAATTTGACTAATTGTTGAGTGACGGGGGAGTTGTCAAGTAAATTTAATATTGGGATGAATGTAAAATGAATTGGATTATTCATTTACAAAATGGATCAACAGGTGTACATTTAATGTCAAAACAAGTGCTTGGAATGGTTTAACGTGTGCCTGGGAGATGATTCGGATATTTACGGTAGTAATCCGATGGAAACAAAAATATTTCGACATTCAATTTTCCACTCATGTAAATTCCAATACTTTTTCCTTTTCTCTGGAGGGATTGGACTCGAATTAAGAATTCTCAACTCTTTTTTTTGAGGAGGAGGGGGATGCGTGGAAAATGAAAAATAAATTTAGGATCACCTTTTATTGACTGGGTCTCCCTTCCTCTCTACATCTACCCGCTTTTTCGACGCTCCGATTTGACAAAGGATTTCGACATTGAATAATTGACTCCATTTTCCCTCAAAACCGAAAATAGTTCCAAAGGAACACCCACAACAAATCCTCCCCTTTCTCTCTCTCTCTCTCTTCCCTGATCTTTCATTGTGACATTTACTTCAATTTTCAGTGGAATGGTAATAATTTTTCCAGTTTTTGTTTCCTCTCGGGATTCTTTGAGAAAAGTTGGATTTTTTTTATTTGATATAATCTCCTATGATAATAATAATATATTTCATTTTTAGTCATCGTACATTGTTAAAATCCTCATTCTTCAAGTTTCTACAGTTAAAAGTAGTTGAACCTACACAAAGCAATAATCAATGATCGTTAAGTATTTAGCGTGACTCTTACCGATTACAAACGTGATTAATAATACATACTTGTGTGTGTGTATTACGTGTTATTTTTTGACAGTCTACGTAAAGTAATTCACATTACAAGTTGTAAATGACAATTTGTATTTGTATAGTTTTAACCACATTTGTATGAGTAGCACCTATTTATTAAATTACATGTTTTTTTTGCGATCAATTTTAACTACTTAACACGTTCATCATTATTTATTTATCTCATGGTTTTGAATAATACTAGACACAGGTCATAGGTCATCTCATCCAACTGTTGTGACACCATTTAAAACTAACCTTATTCTTTTAAACTTAATACTCTAAAACATTCCCTTTTGGCTAGGATGTAAAGAAGCTCGTGAAATTTTGGCAATTATTATTCTCATACACTTTTAAGACTGTTTCGTAAATTGTGATTTAAATATTCTCATTTAAATATAATTATGTTGCATTATAGTCAACTGGAGGCATTGTCCGAAGGTACATCCACCCAACTTTAATTATTCTTCAAAATAAATAAATCCTTTCCCATTCTATGACTTACACTTCTAAATATCCATTCAGGACGACGACACTCACAATTAATTAATTTCTTCCACTCAGGAATTTAATTCCCATTTCCACACTCAACAATTTTTTTAAAAACACTGAAACACATTTAAGTAGCACCACAAAGTCCTTCATTTTTATCTTATCTTTCACAATTAAGTGTAATCACAATTCTCACTCATTTTCTCCTTGTTTCGCGAACCAACTTTTTTTCAAAAATGGGAAAAGAATTTTCAGTTTTTTTGGTGAGATTCACTTTTCCATTTTCTGCTAATTCCATTTTTTTGCAAAATCCCTTGCAAAAATCATCATCAAATTTTGTACAATCACAGTCATTCTTGCGGTGCTCTGTTTTTATCTCTCTTGATTTATCTTGGAGAATTTTTCTCTTTGGAACAGAACAAAAAATTACAACTTCCTCAGTCGAATAACGGAAGAGAAAAAAAATATGTACATTTCATTAGAACAATAGTAAATAATTTATTATAAATATTCCAAACACACAACTCCCTTCCATTTTGGCCCTCCTTTCCAAATACAAAATACTCTTGCAAAAAAGGAAAATGTTGGGAAGGGAAGGAAGGGAAGAGTAAAACTGTCATTTTCTTTTTGTTTACTTCCGTCCCACGAACTCTTTCAAAATATTTTTAACTACCATCAACTCTCTCTCTCTCCACACACGCCAATAAAACACTCCCTCTCTAATTCCAAAACATGTTAAGCACCATCTAATCCCTTGTAAGGCCAAAATCTGTGTGTGTGTGTCTCTCTCTATAAAATGCTGTCGTGTCCCATTTTGAAAAGTATCACCTTTTCACTCACACATGAAGATACGCATCTATTACCCGGTGTCTCCATTTCTTTAGTCTAGGACTCATCCAGCCATTAGTGAAACTGAGAATTTGGTCCACATACACACACAGGCACACATATGTAATGCAAATCTCTCCCCCTCCGGCCGTCCATTATCTCCTAAAATAAAATGCAAATGTAAATTTTCCCTCTCTCTTTTGTTTCGGCCCATCATTCCATTTTATTTCTCATTATATTACTTTCAACCAGACACACAGAAAAGAGCGCCTGGTTCTCTCCGCCGTGTGTGTGTGTGCGAGTGTTTTCTCCTTTTTGGACGACCACAATTCCTGCCAAAAAGAAAAAGCCTGTACATCTGCATGATAGAGTGTGTGTGGAGAGGAGGATTGTAACGTTTTAGCATTTTAAAGGAAAAGCAAAGTAGAGGAGGAGGAACAAACAAATGAAAGGAGGACTGGAAAAGACACACACACACACATACAGAGGGAGAGAGAGAGAGGGGAACGGCACTATCTGTTTCCTGTGAAATAATCTGTTGATTTGTTCCATCATTTGACTGCCTTTATGTCTCCTCCTCGAAGGAGGAGACCCTGAATGGAAGAAGAGTACATTTTCAAATGAGAATTCTACTTCATTCTCCACCCAGACAAAAGATGAAAAGCTGTGTGTGTGTGTGTCTGAAGAGTGAGAGACAGAGATGCATGATGAGACATGTTGGTTGATTTTACCCAAAATGAGATGCTAGCAAAGAGAGAGAGAGAAAGGATGTCAGTTCTCCTCAGGAGGATGTAGTGTGTGTGTGTGTGTCAGGATCACATCTACTATCATCTGTGCATCTCTCTCTCTCTGTGTGAAGAATCTCTCTTTTATACGGTTGTATAAAATACACACACACACTCCCTCTGCCTATGGTGTGTGTGTGTGGTTGAGACATTTGGTCATATTATGAGGAGGGATAGTTGGGCTTAATAGCTACACGTCGACATCCAGCACGCTTCCCAGATCCCTCTTTTCCTCTCTGTCTCTCTCAAGATCCAGCCTACGTGCCCCTGCAAGAACAACCTTCTCATCCTCTCTCTCTTTTCTCCGTCTGTGTTTCTGTTACCACGACTCTCTCTCTCTCTTTCTACCTTCTTGTTCACTGTGGGTGGGTTGGATCTCATTGGAGGAAATATTAGGACATTCCAATTCTGTGTGTGTGTGTGTGAGTGAGTTTTGGGCGACCAGAATCCGAGGAGTGTGAGTTACAGTACCAGAGGGTACCTGTCTTTTAAAGGTCTGGCGTGTGTGTGTGCGTGAATCTGTGGAGTTGTCTCCCACACATTGGATCCATTTTATTAGGGGGAGAGGGCAATGTGGTATTGAATGGTTCTATAAAGGTTCTCTGTTTTCACATTTTGTGTGGCCACAGGCCAAACTCTCAATACTTTTCCTCAGCCGAGTAGATTCTACCGTAATGGAGAACCGGGAGAATTCCCGCGTTCCGCCCAATTACTGTACGTTGCTCTGTAGTGAGAGAGAAGGAAGGGAATTTACAAGGGAAAATATACTAAAAGGAGGAAAAGTCGAATCAACATTTTTCTTAAATTAATTGACGGCGTGACTGCGTACAAAATTGTTTCCCAGTTACCCGGTTTTTCGAAAATTTGACAAAACTCAGGTAGAAATTAGATTACAGGGACGGCCGGGTTTTACCGGTGAAAATACGGATGTCACTACGAATACGTAGAGATTCTGCCTGACAGTACACAAACACACACACGCAGACGGTTGTCCTTGTTGTCTCTTCCCTGTTTTTCTTTCTCCCCGAAATGTTTCTCGGAATTTCGAACATGTCCCTCTGGGATTGAAGAGGAGGAGGAGGAGAAGAAGATGAGTTAAATCTAAAAATTGTACTTGGGGATAGGAAATAATCATCCACCCACCATTCTTCATGACCTGACCACGTCCCTACTTGAGGTAGAAAGGCCTGACCTTTTTCCCCTGTTTTCTCAAATGTTTTCTCATTACTTGTCTTGTAAAGATATTCTGTTTGAGTCGGAGGGGGACCTCCCGGGAGTTTTTGAAATATGTATGCAGTCTGTGTACTGAATCCTGGTGCACTGCAGACTTGGACACTATTGAAATGAGGGCAAAAGGTTTTTTTTGACGGTGGGGAAAGGAACTTTGTACTGGGACTTTCTCTCCCCTCCGTCCCTTGTTTGTTTGTTCCGGGCGGAACCGGAAATTAGGATACGGGACGAGTAGGTTCATGCAGATAAAGTCTATCCTGATAAAACTTGGGAATTGAGGAAGAGGAGAGCTTAAAAGGGATTAGGCGAGAAGGATCATCAATCATTTGATTTTGAATGGAGGGAGACAAAGAAAATAAAAGAGAGCCAATTTTTTAAGGGGGCATCTTGTCTACCCGGACAATCCATTCTCGGGCTAGTGTGTGTGTGTGTATACAAGTATTTGGAAAATGTATTAAAATCCCAATTTCCACTCTCTGATTTTTGTCAACAAATCGAAAGGCGGGAAAGGAGGAGGAGAGAAAGAGAGAGACAACCAATTTTTCTCGGGGTTCTTTGTTAAAAAAGAGAAAGAGAATGTGGGGAGGAGGAGGGGGAGGAGGTGTAGATTTTCAGGGGGAACGGGATTTATTATGCAACTCCCGTTCTACCCCCGATTTTTCTCTTTCTCTTTGTGTTTCTGTGAAGGTCGGGAGGGTGAAAAGACTGACTCTTAATTTTCTCATGGAGAAAGGAAGAGAGGAGAAATGGTTCTTTTACTCTAATGGATTTGGAAGGGAAAGTATCATAGATTTCTCCCTTAATGACTAATTAATTAGTACACATTAGAACGGGCAGAGTTTGTTGAGTCTGATTAATTACACTTTCTCCTCTCTTATCCTCACAGGAAAAGGAGGAGAGAAAGTCCATTCAAAATGGATGGAAGAGAGAGTGTGTGTTTTGGAATTCAGTTAATTTTTCACAATCTAATCCTTAACAATGACTGTAGCAAATAACTTGTAAAATTAAAATTGACATTAACCAACCCAAGGGAGAGTAAACCAAATTTCTCAACTCATTCTCTAGACATTCTTTATCAAAAACTGAACCGTGCGTTGAGCCCATATCCTCCAAAGAAAATAAATAGTTTACAAAAAATGGACACAGGGAAAACTGACGCTTTTGTTCAAAAGTTGCCGCCATTACAAGGCAGTCTCGTTGGTGCAAGTTGTTCTGGGTCCACCATGAGGTCCATTAACGAGAGAATACCTGGAAGACCCATTTCTCCCATCCTGTTCCCCTCCGGCTTGCGGAATGAAAAGATCTTTAAAAGTTTCGCGGAATTGTCGACTCATACCACAGTACAGGAGGAAATTGACAGGGTAACTGGCACTAATACTGAAATTGGAGAAGAGGATGAGCACATTGACAATATCATAGTTGAGGAACTCCACAACACTACTCGACACGATGTGCAGGATGGTAAGGACGGCGAGTGGGACTTCGACGAGGAGGAACACGGTCACTACGACCATGAGCATAAGGGTAGTACACTGTGAGTCCCTCATCTTCCGACATTCGTTCCCTCTCTTGTTATCCTTGAAAAGTTGGTCCCGTTTAATCTGGGCTTGTCTGAGTGCTCCAAAAAGGGATAGATTGAGGAGGATGAGAGCAATGCAAGGGAGGAGATGGATGAAGATGACCCGGAACCAAAAATAAATGTTAAAGTACACATCCGCTGTGATCACATTGACAACCCAGTAGGCCAAATCTTTCTTACACACATTGTGAATTTCCCCTTGCCAACAAATCACGGCTGACTCAATCGTCACGTCCAGGAATCGGGTTGATTGATGTATACAAGCCAGTCCATAAATGAGTGCAATTGCTTTGAGGACACGGGACATGGTACAAAATGTCCGGGCGACTGGGGCATGACATACATAAATGTAACGTTGGATGGCTAGGGCCAAGGTCAACCAAATACTGGCTGTGTGAAAGAGATTCGGGAGGACTTCGTTCATAAATACCCAAGCGTAGCAGGCAGAGATCGGGTAGAATGGTTTGTAATGATTCCCAAATGTGTACATGTAGAGAAGCCAAGGGGCAGGGAAAAGTATGGTGAACATGTCCGAGAGGGCCATGGCCATCAAAACTGTATTTGTGGGGGATCTCATGTGTCGCTTGGCAAGGACAATCACAATTAACGTATTCGCCACGATTGTAATGATGAAGAGAACAGGCATACAGTAGCCATACAGGAGTTGGGCGTACTTGAGTGGGTACTCTGTTGAGATATTCATTTGACTGTGGGATAGACCAGTCAAATTCAAATAGTCCCCGTACTGGTCATTGTTTGTACAATTGTCTGTAAAGCGCAACAGTGAGTCTCTATCCCAAGGGGTTCGGGGTGCGGGTGGGGAGGTGGAGGACCAAAATGTTTCGTTTGTCTCATTCATTTTTATTCAAATGTTCCCACACTAGTGGCACTAGTGAGTGGAGGACACTGAAAAAACTGAGTCACGTGCCTCACCACGTGACGACTCAACAAGAGAGAAGAGGGACGTTGACGGATTTGAAGTGAAAGTGGGGGAGAAAGTGGGGAGTGATGATGATGGGGTGGATCTCAATTAGGTCAGAGTGGACAGTTTGTCACTTGTCACTCCTCACTGGTCAATGGAGGGGAAGGGAGGGAGGGAGGGCCCGTGATGCATGTCAGTGTCAACAAGATGAGGGAGAATAAAATCCAGACCAACTTTTCTTGTCGTCAGCTTTCCTGGTTGAGAAGATGAAGTTGGAGGGGGAAGATTGACATAACCGGTCAAGACCGGCTCTCTTTGAAGGGCATTTTATATTTTAATTGCTAATTGATTTCACGATCCTCTCTACAGACACTCCACTCTCCTACACGTGTGTGTGTGATGTAGATTGAAAGAGGTGTACAGAAAACTTGCTCTCTCCAAACACACACTAAACGGAATTAAATTTCCACGCTCTCTGTTCCGTTCAAGTGCGAGGATAGTCCGTGTGTGTGTGTCTCTGGCTCGGCTAATGACACGCTTTTGTAGATTGTCCAGAGTTTAATGGAGTTGATCTGACATTTTGAAAGGGGGCCAGACTCAGGATGTGGACAAGAGGAGAAAAATGAGGCAATTAATTCTTGACTGTTGTCTCAGTTGAGGAGATTAGGCTAATATAATTAGCATATCATTCTGCAATCCTCATTGAAACGTACATTAATTTGTCCTCAATCATCCACGCACATTTAACGCTGTCCCTCTTCCTTTCTTTCTCGGGCCAAAAATTTGGAGACGCACAAAAAAAATTCACTTTCTCTCTTTATTTTCCTTCGAGAGAATAATAATAATGACTTTCACTATTCCTTGAATTACCCCTCCATCCACACACACACACACAATGACGAAGTGACCTATTTCCCTATCCCTTAATTGTCCAATTAAACTAATGATTTAAATTGTGTTGACTTTTGGATGTTCACGTAAAATGTTCTTTCACTCCAGTCGTGAGTCGAGTCATTGGAGAAAGTGATGGGGGAAGACAGGGGAAATGTGAACACACTCACTCACACTCTCACTCACTCCACTTTCACTTTCACTGTGTAGTCCACCATCCACATATTTCATTATTTTTAAATGGTTGTCTCCGTGTGTGTGAAGTTGTTTCTATGATGAGGATGACGTATGGACACACATGAAATCACACACTTTTGACTTTCACCCTCTTCCCCTTTCTCCCTATTCGCTGGGAAGTTGAAGGGCTTGCGGGAGAATTGGCCACTTGTGGTGAGCTTTGACGTTGTCCTCTCTCTCTCCTACCCGATTCTGCCTGGATTCCCTGGGAGGAGGAGGAGGAGGAGGAGAGACACTCTCTGGCTTCCTTCTCTTGTTTCGAGGATATCCATGAAAGTGTGTGTGTGTTTGTGTGAAGGGGGAGAGAGACACTTGTAGTCGTGCTGTGGTTGTCCGTGTCACTGTACAAATTTGGGTGGCTGTCGGGAGCTCTTTTCTAATTAGAGCTTCGTAATTAAGTGGAGTGACGGGAGAGAAGGAGGAGGAGGAGGTGGAGGGGAAGACCGTCGTCCTCTCTTTTTATACTGTCTGGGTTGGGTGATGAGAAAGAGAGGCTGTTGCTTCACCCTTGCACCCTTGCATTTCCTCCTCCTGGAGAGTCAAGGAATTTATTCCACTTACGAACTGGGGTAGCTGTAGCATGGGTCTCTCGAAGCTCCGATTTCTCTCTAGATTCCACCCGCCACCGCGGCGCCGTCCATGAGAAGAGAGGAAGAGTCTGGAAAAAATAGAAAGGAATGAGATAAAAGGAGTATTGAATTTAGATAGACCCACTCCACAAACATCCTCGAACAGGGGCTAAATTGGGAACAGCATGTCAAAATCACTATCAATGTCCATTGTGGTCTGTACAGGGTGAGCAGGACAGAATTTCTGTCCAAAAACGTACCAAAGAAATTATTCAAATTTATTTGGTAAAACTTTCTTTTAAAAAAAATCCCGCTTGGATTTTTACAGCAATAATTCCCCGTGCCAAGTCCAGTTTCGCCCGCTTGCCACATTTAAGAATGGACAGAGAAGGAAATTTCCCTGGTTCACCCTGTACGTCTGTTCCGTTGGAGATGTGCGAGGGCTAGATTGAGTTTCCTTCTTCTTTCTGAACTGACAAATGAAAAAGATTTCCCCTCCATATTTTTCAACGGAGCATCACCTTTTCTGCGTCCCTCCGCCCACCGTGTGTACAATTTTCTAGTTTCCTCCGGTATAATGCCCGAAATGGAAAATTGGCTTTGGATTTTAGATGTAGAGAAGATAAAGATGTACTAGGAGGACTCGGAGTTTTCTCTTCTCTTTAAAGAAAGAGGGAGAGTTAAAGGCTTGTGGTTTCCCCTTAAACTTTTTATTTGTACGTCCACAATGTATGCAACAACACACACACGCATGGCACACACATCTTCCCTTCTCCCGGCTCAAATTCCATGGGATTCCATGAGAGGATTAAGAGGGTGTGTGTGTGGAGGGAGGATAAAACCTGTTTGATCACCTATCCTCCATTCAATACCTTGTATCCCACATTTGTACCAAAACCATTACAAATGTACGTGTGTGTGTGTGTAGAGAGAGAGGGAGAGAGAGAGAAGGGGGGATTTTTTTTGAGATTCCTTATGGCTGTCGTCTCTCTCCCGTGTCGGATAATACACTTTCCCCTTTTCTCCTCCCTAAAACTGTGAGTGCAAGTAGATTTTGAGTGCAATTTATTTACCCTTGATTCTCCGCCTCCCGACTTCAATTGACCCTTGAATTCCTCTCTCTCCTTTAACTCGGAGTGCCGAGAGAGGGGAAAAAGAAAAGGCCTCTTTTTTCGGGGGAGGGCAAAGAACAGTCGTAGTAAACTTTCCATCTAATTTCAAATGCAAAAATTTGCATTTTAATTATCTCTCTCGTCTCTCTTTAGACACACACATTGTGAGACACACACACGGTCACCATTTAAAAGTCGAAATGGGGAATGTATTGAGAAAGAGAGCGACAGGGAGAGAGAAAAGGGCATTAAAAAAAACAAACAAATTGAATTTTTATATGGAGAAACCCCCATTCAAACTGACTACCGTGGAGGAACTCCAAAAACAGGAACAGACAAGTCAAACTACCGTAGAAATCCTTTTGCTAGCCCGGGACTTTCAAAATATTTAATGTCTCCAGTGAATGTTGATGTTGTATCATTTGCACCCATTTAAAATAAATTATTCAAAGTAATAGGTACAAAATTTGATTTTCTCCCAAATTTCGCATTTCACTTGAAGAATGGAGACCCGGGTATTAAAGGCTCGACTACAAGGATGGTCGGTACTCGGTGGATGGGTGAGGACGCGTGTCAATTGTCAAATAAAATAAGTTTCCATAAATAATTTATGACAGCCCAGTCGCGTTCGGGTTAGGGTGACAGTGTGTGTGTGTCACCCTGACACACACACAAGTCAAAATGTCAATAAAATCACTGAATGAACTTGGGAATGGAGCTCGTTAAATGTTCACACACACCCCCACCACCTCTCTCTCTCTCTCTTTTTCTCTCTCCCGCAGTATTTTTATCAGCTGTTGGTTTGCCAGCGGAGAAAAAAAATTAACGGCTCACTCCCAACTAAACTCTCATCATCAATATTAACGACAAGGAGAGGGACTCTCTCTCTCTCTATCTTCTCCTTGTCATGTGTGTGTGTCTTTCGGATTTCCTAGTAGAGAGGGGAGATTTTTTTTTGAGGACGATGAAGATGACAGTGTCTCGAAATATCCGGGAGTCAAAGAAAACACCTCCTCTTTTTTTACTACTCAATCCCCCCCTTCCAGAATACACAGCAATGTCAACAAACAATCCATACACACGTACCCTCCATCTCTCTATCTCATGACACACACAGACACAGTTTAGGCCGGGCAAGCTGTTTTGATTTTATCTCCACATCCCTACAGGACACAGTCACAGCGTGTGTGTGTGCAGTGCCACATTGCCAGTGCCATTTGGCAGGAAAATGGTGAGGTCATGGGTTAAAACACACACACAACAGGGAGAGAGAGAGAGAGAGAGTATCAAATTGCAGATTTTCCTCATTAAAAGATAAATTGTCCTATTTTCCAAGGCGCCCCTCCCCCATTAGCCCTCAACTGAAAAAAGAGAGAAAAATAGAGAGAATGGGTTGACGTCTGCATCGATTCCGTGTATCCTCTCTGTTTTTTCTGAACAAAAAAGACACGCGCTGCTCCATTTTTTTCTTGTTCTCTCTTTTCTGTGTTTAGTCGGGAAAATTCTTTCCAATTTTTTTTGGAAAATAACGGAGACGTTGACAGGATGGCCAATTCGGGGAGAATGGAATAGAGAGTCAGCCTCTTTTCTACTCTGAGAGAGAAATTTATTGGGTGGTCGTAATGCAAGAATGAATGACTGAGTTGTGACAAAAAGTCTCACCCTCCCCTCCCCCTCGTGCCTGTGTGTGTGTGTGTGGAGACAAAGTTTGTCGGAGGACGGAGGCTGAGATTGGAGTCGATCGAATTCAATATAAAAGATGCAGAGGGAATCAATGACCCAAGTGTGTGTGTGTGTGGAAAGGGGAAAGTGGTTTTATGCACATTACACAGTGTACTGAGTCCGAGGAGATTTCTGTACGGAGGAGGAGGAAAGTTGTTCCAAGGATTATGTAATAATAAAGGATGATGGGGCGAAGAAATTAGGCGAAGTTTTTTTGGCTCCGACTTTTACAATGTCCTCCACCCCTCCATGTGTGTGTGTCTGGCCGTACGGGAAGATGGATGTAATTCTATATCTTGTCTTTATCGTCCTGTACTTTCTATTCCCTTCTCCTCCTCCATCTGCTCTCTGAATTCAACTCTCTCTCTTTTTTGGAGAGAGGAGTGTGTGTGTGTTGGGAGGACTACAGTCATTTTATCATTATTGGGAATCTTGTCCCTGTCATTCTAGAGGAGGTGGAGGGAGGAGGATTCTCCAGGACAGAATGTGCTTTAATTTAATTAGCACCTACCACCCAATGTGTGTGGTGTGTGTGGTGTGTGTCGTGGGTCGGCGAGAGAGAGTTGACGTCATGTCACGTTCAAAGAAAAAAAAATTGCAGATAAAAATCAAGTGTCCGGATTAATGAAGTCTCTAAATGGGGATCTCTCATAAAGAGCGGCGCCAGGGAGTCAGGAGGAGGAGGAGAAAGTCAATGGAGTTGGGCTTTAGCATGGAAGGGAGTAAGAAGAGAATTTGGGGAAAGATTCTTTTTATCTAAGTTATTGTGTCATCTCAATTGAGGGGAGTAGCCATTGTTGTCTGTTGAGAAGTTGATTGAGTTTTTGATGGACACATTTCAAGGTTTTGGGTGGGACGCGGCGTGGACTTTTCACATTTTTCAATTCACAAAATTGAGGGAGTTGAAAGCCAGTCGTCAATTTGCAATGGAATGATGATGGGGCCAGACAAATCACACCGTCTCCAAGAAAAGGATAATTTGACCATTTCCACTTTCTGTGGTCTGACAGGAAGAAAATCCATTATTTAAAAAGCCCAAGACAAAAGTCTCGAATAGCCCTTTTTCCTCCTGAGATTTCTGAGAAATACGGATTTTTTGCAAAGGCGAACAATTCTTTGAGTGGAATTCGATCGTCATGAACGTATACAACTTGTCACGGTTTTTTGACATTATTTTTTAAATCGGAACTTTTTTTTTAAAAAAAACTGTGATTGTTTGAATAGGAATAAAAAAAACCCGTCTCACTGACAAATGTGGATAGCGTCGAGTTGACATTATCGACGGAGACTGTCTACTCTCATCTCCTTCTTAAATTAATTGTTCTGACTCCTTTTCTCAGAAAATTCATTATCATTTCCCCTTCGTCCCAACGGACCTTCTTCCTTAATTGTGAGGTCGAGTCTTCACACCAAAAAGATCAACATCCACTCCCTTCACTTCCAATTTATTTTCTCTCTACACTTCCTTTCCCCTCCACACACGCACACTTTTATTTCCCAATAATTATGTCTCCCTTTCTCTCTCTCTCTCTCTCTCTGAGACAATAGTCATCTAAAAATTCCTCGCCTTTCCCTCCACCGTGTCACCTCATATCCCCCCGCAATCTCTCTTTCTCTCTCCTAAATGCGATGGACGGTGGTTGGTCGCAATCAACGTTTCCCTACTTTCTCTCTCTTTCTCCTTTTCTCTCTCCACAGATTCAGCAATTGACTACCGTGTCTCTCCACAAGTCATGTTCAAACAGGAAATGACCACCGTCTCCCGCCCGGAACTTCCATGTCATCTGGACAGACATCCAGTGCCAAAAAAGAGCGAAATACTTTACACACACGCAGTCACACAGCTTATGTCTCCCATTAAAATTTACTTTTCCCCACAAAACCCCAAAATGTCCAGCATGGCACTCACACACACACACCCGAGAAATTCCCCATCCAGGGAAAAGAAAGAGGGATTGATTGAAGGAGGAGGAGGAGATATTTTCCCTGTGAGTCAGCACCCGACCTCCCCGAGAAATATGAAGTGTTGAATTCAATGACAGAGCCCCTTCCTATTCTCTCTTTCTCTCTCTCTTTGCTGGGCATCAGGAAGAGCTGGGAGAAGATTAATGCTGACGCGGGCAGATATTGACAGGGGAAAGTTGTTCATTTGGAGAAAGCAGGAATTTCTTTCTGGCTTTCCCTTTTTCCTTCAAAAGAAAGGATTTTTTTATTTTTATGAGGAGGATGTACGGCTAAGGATGGAGACAGGAAGGGGGCCTGTGGAACAATTTCACACAATGCAATAGCACACACACACATACACACACGCCAGGCAGGGAAGGAGGCATGACTTATGGGATTTTGAGAAGCCGAAGGGAAAATGGTGTAATAGCGAAGGAAATATATTTTTTATAGAATTTCCCCATCTCGACCACATCTACTCACACACACACACACAATGCGAACCTGACGCTTCAAATCTTTTCGCATTACCTCCACACACAAACACGCAGCGAGAGAGAGAGGGGGGAGGGACTAAATGGCTGTCCAACTCAACTTTGAACATCCTTCATAAATGTCGAGGAGATAAACTGGAGTGTGGGGAAGGTAACGGAAAGTTATCTACTGTCTCCTTCCCCATCTCCCTCCCTTTGTCATCCCTTCCGCCACACACACACACACTCCGTCAGCTAATAGACAAAAATTCAATGAGTGGACTTTCTCCATGGGAAAAATATGAGTCCTTCCGCTCCTGTATAATTTTCCTATGAAATCTTCCCCACTTTCTTTTTTTATTGAGAGAGAGAGAGCCTCTTCAAAAAAGGATGTTTTGTGGTCCCCGGGTTTTTTCTCAACAACTTTGAAATTCATGGCTTTTAGGGAAGTTTTCTCCAGCAACCGTATGCAATCGAAATGGATTCAAGAATATACAATTTATAGTATTGTATAAATTGTCCAAGATCCAAGATCTGGTTAACTGAAATGAAAATAATGATTGAGGATAAAGTTATTAATTGAGATACTAATTAATTACACTTAGATTCAAGCTAATTAACTAAGTAAACACTTTAGAAGACCTCATTAGCTTTTTATGTGATTATTAATTACAAGAGAAAATCTAAATTATAGCGAGTTAAATACATTTTTGAATTAACCGCGGGAATTCCATTGTCATCAGTGGATTACAACAGTGAAGTGCAAGGATTTCTATCACAAAGTGAAATTTAAAAAAGATGTTTTCTAAATCTGACAATACACGGTACACTCACACACACGCCGCCGACGTATGTTTGTTCATTTATCGGAATAAATTGGGATAAAGAGACTCATTTTTCTTGGACCAGATTTCCCTTCTCCTTTTCATCCAGTCAATAAGTCGGGGAAAGCGGGAGAAAGTGTCACTCTGAATGTCTCTTTTTTGTGAAGAGAAGAGGAAAAAATTGGGAAAGAAAAATAGAACAACAAAAAAAAGAGAAGGGAAGGGAAGGGGGGAACAGGCGATGAGGATTCCGGGTACTGCAGAAACAGGAGAAGAAAAACTCCGGGAAAGAAACATACACTCTTTATTTCCCATCCTGCACCATACAAGATTACGTGTTTTCTCCCTATTCTCTCTTTCTCTCTTCCTGTATAACATTTCCATAAGCAGTCCCATTTTTCCCTCCCCCTCCTCCTCTCTCTCTGCTGTGTGTGTGTGTCTAGAGCGAAAGAGACTAGCGATACTTTTCGCTATTTGTACTCCTTTTGAAGGACTATGAGGGGATCAGACTATTGAAATTTAAGCTGGTCTTACAGGAAAATAACGAGAGGGAGAGTCAGATCCCCCTCCACTTACACACACACGAAATGAAAGGAGAATTGGAAATGAAGAAGAGAGAGACAGAGAAAATGGAAGAAAAATGGAATTAAAAATTATTAAAAAAATATATATAAGACTTTCTCCTTTGTGAAAGAGAGAAAGTTCCTTTCCCTGCCCATCATTGTCATTGTCCTTGTCATCTCTTTCTCCTGAGAAACATTTCACGGGGACAACAGACAGATCCGCCGCGTCTATTTTCCTTTGGAGTGACAAATGCTCTTTACACTTTCCTCCTCCCTCCGGAGGATTCTCTCCGGGTATTCTGCATCATTTTTCCCCTTTTTTGACGATCACTTTCTCCGTGGAGTGAATACCAAAAAGTTTACAATTGTAAAATCGTGAACAATGAAATGAGACCGTATTCCCTCAAAAACTCGTCCAACCTCTCTTCCTGCGGTTGTGGCAGGAAATTTAAATTTTCTTTCCTTGAGCAGTAGAATAATGGAGGCTAAGTGACTTAGCATAAGTCTCTCTCTAGCAAGACTTGAATTGGAAGATTTACGGTGGGTGAAATTGTTCCACACTGCAGCAAAAAATTCACTGAATTGTGAAAACTGAGAGAAGGTTCCCGGGAAATGAGAGAAAGCAAGAATACCATCAACAAGACATCAACCTGTCCCACCAGACACACATACACACACACGCCCCACACCCACATTCACATCCCACTGAATCCGGACAACTCAGTCAAATTCAAATTGTGTGCCTTTCTTTTCACAACCGTAAAGAATTTCCCACCATTTTCCCGACATTCATCTCTTTCACTCGCCTCCTGTGTATGTGTGTGTGTGTATTTGGATGTGTCTAGCCCCAAAGTTCCTTCCGGTGTCTCATAAAAAATGCACTTCCGTTTCTTCCCCTCCTCTACACACACACACACACTCACTCATTCCGGAGAAGATGCAAACGTTGAGACAATGGTATAAAATATTAACACACACTCTCCTCTTTCCTTAATTACGATCAAGTACACAATTGATAAACAATCTTCCACACACACACACCCAGCATTTTCATGCACAACACACGCACACACATCCAATCAAGATTGAAATGGTCTTTTTCCTATTTACACAGCCAGAAGTGTTTCTCTCTCTCTCTCTCTCTGACTCTCACACAAACCATTCTTCTTTTCTATGGCGAACACATTCCAGAATAAAAAAAAGATAAAGTCCTGACTCTCCCTTTCTCTCTCTCTTTCGCTATTTGCTCTGTCCTGCTTTTTTTGAATAGAGAAGGAGGAGAGGGGAGCGGGAAAGTATGTAGCATTTTAAAAAACCTTTTTATCCTCGTAAATTCACTTTAGGAGCTTTTATTCTCTCTTTTTTTCATCTTGTCACTCCATCTCCTCCTCCCTCCTCAAAATATACATCCTCCTCCTCCTTTGGCACTTCACCCAAGTTAATCCAATTATATTGATTCGATTCAACGACACACACACACACCCTTCCTCTCCCTATGCTGAATAGGACCTCATCTCCTGTCCATATCTATTTTGACTGAGGATACACACGCACACACACTTCCACGGTGAATTATACAATCATAATGATATAGTAAAATGTCAAAATGGCAAGTATACCTGTGTGCGTGTGTGTGTGTGCCTCTCTCGGGAGACTCTGGGGGGAGATGGAGGCGGAGGAGTAATAATGAGGTGTCACTAAATTATATAAGGAGTCCAAGGGAAAGAGACAGCATTTTTCTGTATCAATTTTAATAGCATGGCTCTCTCTCTCTTTGTGTGTGTCTCAAATTGCACAAAAGATTTTTTCCCCTCTTTTTTCACGCTCTAACTAATTCCCCCATTTGTGAGGGTGACTGAGAGTGTGTGTGCCTTGTTCTTAAAGGGAGGGGAGCACTTAATGATTTTCAGAGCATTGGCATTTACATTTCCAGTCGACTAATGTTTTCTCCACCTTTCGAAAAATGTGACACATTTCTTTCTCTCTCTCTGGTGTGTGTGTGTGTGTAAGTGGAGGGGAGGGAGAAAGAATATTTAGTTGATGGTGATCAAGGGACTTTTTTTCTGTAGTTTTCTTTTGATCTTCCTTTTTCTGGGTCTGATGGAATTTGGACAGGAGGAGGAACTGATGAGGGAATGAAGAGGAAAAAGAGATGAATACACACACACACCCAACCCGGGTATTTTCTCTTTGATTCGGAGAGTAGATTTAATTGGAGGAAACTATGAATTCTGATTATCCACTAAAATATTTGAAATTTCAACACTTTTCTTTTTTAAATTCCATAATTATCTGTGGCTGATTCAGCCGGATTTTGTATTTCTGTGTGAAAAATTTGTTAAAGGTCAATTGAGACTGACCTAAATTTATCTTTTGATGTTTTGACCCAATTCCCTGGACACTGACGTGTACCGATGAGGAGGACCAACTGTTATCACTGGTTATCACAAAACATGGAGATTTTTTTAAAGAATTTTCACCGGCAGGTGAAAATCGTCAGAGGCGGAGAACGAAAGTCAAAATGTGAAATTATTTTGAAACAAATGGACTTTTTCTTTTTTTGAAATTTTTTGTTCCGACTCAAATTCCGTTTACAATTTTGTATAAGAAATATTTGTGGACGAAAGTTTTGGCAAACCAATTTCGCACATTCGCAATTTTTTCTCTGAGAAACCAAATTTTCCACTTTCTTTCTCCAAATTTCAGAATAAATTGTCCTAGTCAGACTGACCAGACTTCATTTTAGCTGATTGAGTCTCGAGTTTCCCTTCTGGATTGTCAGATATCCTTGGATTATCCTTGACTTAATATTTTGAGGTAATTTGTCCAAGTTTTGTTTGAGGAGATGAATAATTCAAGATTTCCTCTCGAACGTGTCCAAACTTGTTCCTTCTCTCTCACTCCACCATAAATGTCCCTTCTCTCTCTCTTTTTCTTTGTTCTGTGTGCATGTGTCTTGTCCCGTTATCCCTGTCGTTAACTGTCAATGACCGTGTTTCCTTCACTCGGTTTTTTTCTCTTTCCTTTTCCCCGAAGAAAGATTTGACGGGAGGAGGAGGGTGACAAATGAGTGTAAATCCGTCTATGCCTGGGATCCTCACGCTCAGACCACACAATAAACAACACACACACGCAAACAATGCACAATACTACTCGAGAGAGAGAGAGGGATGCAGTCTGAAACCCTTCAATCCACACACGTAAAGTTCTCTAGGAACGATAGAGAGAGAATTGTGATACACTAAATATGTGTTTCTCTCTTTTTCTTGTTTTTTGAGGATGTGGTGTGTGTGTGCCTGCCAGCTTCCAACTGACAACTGACTTTCTCTCTCCTCGGATCCAGAGTTTCAACTCAGAGTGTGGGGCAGGGACAGGAGCAACCCTCTCCCTCCCTCCTCCTCCTCCTCTCTCTCTCCCCACACATACAATTTTATGAACATCCTCATCATCTGTTCTCACTCTCTCCCTAACACACACACGGGTGTGAGGGCTGGCGAAAAATTGGGGAAATACAATTTTTGCAGTCACAAACTGCATTTTTCGCTATAGGGACGGTGTGTCTGTTTCCATGGGCGTGTGTGTGTCTTTCTCCTTCTCTCTCACTTCTTTAGCCTGTACAGTCCCGTATTCCCCCTCTTCCTCTCGTGTTTCCCTGGACGTGTGTGTGCTGTGTATTTTTCTCTCTCGCTCTCTTTTTGTCAGAGGATGGTGTGTGGGAAACCGGCTGTTCCACAGAGAGAGAGAGAGTGTGTGTGTGTGTATGTGGCGCTGGCGCATTCTTGTCGTCCGTCGGAATATTCAACAAGAAATCTAATCTCTATCTCTAAGTGTTTCCATTACCCCCTGTCATGTGTGTGTGCGTGTGTGGAGAGAAGGAGAGAAGGAAGGCTTCGTTTTCAACATTAGAATTGACAACGGAATTAAATCATTATTGCATTTATTTTTCATACATAAATTAGGATGGCCCCCTCCCTTCCACCAGTCCCTCTCATTTGGCTGTGTATGTGGGGAACACACACACACACACATAGAGAGAGAGAGAGAGAAAACTGAAGAAAAAATATTGAGGTTCTATCTCCCTCTTTACCTCGTCTTTCAAAGAGGATCTGCAACTCGAAGTAATCAAGAGGATGAGATGGGAAAAAATTCATCTTCCTATCACACACACACTCTCTCTCACTGTGTGTGTTTGTGAATAAAAAGTCATGTTTATGAGTGAGCTGGAGGTGGAGAGCCTCATTTTCTCGGTTGCGAAGCAGCCAGACACGCTTCACTGTCCTTCGACGTGGAGGGCTAAAAATGTAATATAATAAATAGAGAGAGAGTGTGTGTGGGGGGGGGGGGGAATTGCATTGGATTTTTTTGAAAGAACAACAACAAGAGTATTTGCATATGTAAATAAGTGAGGTGCAGCTCACTCACACAGGCACACACACAAAAGGAAAGGAAGGATCAGAGACTGAGTGTGTGTGACGAGAGAGAGAGAGAGAATGTCAGGTATAAAAAAAGAAAGGGAGTCAGGTAAAAAGAGAGAGTTTTTCCAATTGGAAGTTTTTAAAGTTGGGTGTGTGTGGGGGGCGAGGAGGGGAGAAAGTCGGGTGGAGCGGAAAATGATGGGGATGACAAGTCGGATGAGAAGTTTACATTTGCAATATCAGAGAAATACAAATACCCAGGAATTAACCACGTCTCCTCCCTCCTAAACTTTCTCCCTCCCCCTCCTCCTCCTCCTCTCACCAATAATCATGACTTTCACTTTCCTTTCGTGTAAATCGAGTGGAGATGGAAATGGAGAGTGCAGTGCACTTACCCGGCTAGGGGGGACACAGTGGGTATTTGTGTGAGTAGGAGAAAAGGGAGTAAAGTGGCTGGAGGGCGGGAGAGAGAAAATTTTCCCTGATTTAAATTTCACATCCTCCTCAGTTGTCTGCCATCCGACATGTACATGTGGGGAATATGGAGGGGGATCTGGATCATCCACACACGCACACACACCCTGGGATGGATACACTACACATTTTGTGTGGGTGTTGACCTGATGTTGCGTTGCCGGGGTTTTGTTGGGTGGGAAGAATCCGTGTGTGTTTGAGAGAGGGATGGTTCACTGATTTTGTCAGGGAAATTTTTTTTGCCATGGGTTACTCCTCTTGTGTGTGTGTGTGTGCTTGTGCGAGGTGATGCAGGTGAGGGAAAGTTGGGGTGGTAGTCTTGTTTTCCTCCTTTTTTACTCTACTTTCTCCGGGCAGGAGTAGGAGTAGGAGGAGAAGAGACGTCGCGGACAAGTTGAATAGATTAAGTTGGAAGAGGGTGAGAGGAGAGAGAGTGACTGAATGTGTGTGTGTCACGGTCCACTGGCACAGCTGATGACAGGACATTTGAGGATGGAGAAAGTTTGCATTTTCTCATACTATTTTACTTCACACACAAACACCCACCCTGTGTCTGTGTGTGTGGACGGAAGAAGGGAACGTGATGATCCTTATTTTTGCCACTCTACACTTTGAGCTGCGTGTGCTTTCACATTTTGCAAATCACTATTACATTTTTTCCCTGTAAATTCCTCGCTTTTTCACATCCACCCAAGGAAATTGTATTGAGCAAATGAGTGAAAGTTATTAGAGAGAATCTGATCTAAATTCTTATTTTTTAATAAGACGCGGGGTTATTCAAATTGAAACTATTTTAATTGATAATTTTTGTAATTTACTCCCAACTTTCACTCTCTCTCTCTCTCTCTTCGGTCTTAGCCCAAGGCTAAACAACACGACACAAATCTGCATGGATCCACGCACACACACACGCCACACGCAATCATACCTTGTGCACAATAATGTAAGTACATTAAAAATTGTTGACTTCCCTAAGCACTGAATTAACCCTTCGTTTGAAAATCTCGAGTTTTCGTCTCACAAACTACGGTCTCTCTTTCCCCCTCATCCTGTACGACACATCTTCGTTTGTAATCTCTGAATCCAAAGCCTTGTCCTCCTCCCCAATCTCCTGAATAAGGAGAGAATTCCTTCTCCAGAATTACATGTGGAATTTATTTTTCCCATTTTTTGTCGATATTGTCAAAAGAGGAGAAGACAACTCTGTGAATTTAAAATAGTATTTAACTCTCTCCGTATCTTATGTAGAAGGGGAGAGGGGGAGGGGGAGGACGGGCGAAGTTAGACTCTGCCCATATGTCAAACCTTAATTTAATGAGAGAAGGAGAAAGCACAATTTTAAAATTGGTCTAATTTGCCAGGGGAAAATTCTATTGGCTTCTCTCTCCCTTCAACAAGGAAAAAGTTTCACTTTCCTTCACTGTGCCATGTGTGTGGCAGGGAGAAAGTAGAGTGTTGTCCCAACTCTGTCCGTCCCTCACACACACAACAAGTGAAAGTCTGGGAATAGGGGGAGGAGGAGGGAGGGGGCTGCTGAGTGTGATAAAACTCATTTCTGTGGATTCTGCTTGGGTGCAAATGGAAATGGCCATGCTCCATAGGTCTCCTTCTCTCTCTCAAACACACACAGAAGAGAAAGTGCCTCCCCCTCCCTCTAAAATGATTAAAGATCAAGGCGTTGATGAAATTCTTGGAGGACTTTTTCCGCCTCTCCCCATTTATTCTCATCAGAGGAGGAGGATAGAGTCGCCAGGGGAAAGTGAAGAAAGCGAGAGAAAAGGGGAGCTCAATCCACACTCCGATTGCCATGGAAAGAGAGAGAGAGAGATCATTGGAGATAATGGTAATCGATCAAAACTTAAGGCTACTCCATTTCTACTACATTACTCCTCATCCAATACATACCCAATCATCCACTTCTATCTTTCTGTGTGTGTGTGTGTGGTGAGGAGCTTTTGGGAAAAACATATACATTTTTGAGACCGTTTTTTTTCACCTACCGTAAAATTCGTGACGAGTGGCCGGGTGTTAATAAAATTATCATCAAAAAATTCATTTCATTGAAATTGTGTAACTTTTGATGTAGTATTTGAATCCAAGGCTAAAAATAGGGAATTGAGTTGAGTTGGGGTTGTAAAATGGAGATGTACGATAGTCGGTTGGAATAATGAGAGAGTGGAGAAAAGTTTGATGGGGGTTGGATTTGGAGAAAATAAATTGGCAATTGGTTTCACATTGATCAAATGATGGTGGTTTAATGTGGGAAAAGCTTTTTCCTCAAACACGTGTTCTCCTCCTCCTCCCTCACAACTGTCCATTAATTTTTCTTTATTTCCCTTATAAAAGGGGATATTAGGACATTTTCTCCCTTTTTGAAACCAACAGAGGAACAACTGGAAAACATTCATTTCTTGGGAGGTTTTTTTTTGAAAAAAGCATAGAGAGAGAGAAGGATATTGACGCTCCTTTGTATTGTGTATTTGTGAAAGGAGTCCCATTTCCATCATTTTTTATGCATTATTCTGAAGAAGGAGGCTTTTACTTGGATTACTCCAACACTTTTTGTGTCCTGGGTACACATAATTTCGATCAAGTTTGAATCCAAACTCCAAGTCAAAATTTAATATTGTGGGAAAATGGGAGGGAGAAATTCATTCATGTCAATTTTCTTCTTCTTGTGTCCGTGTCAGGGAAATCAGGAGTAAATACAGTGAAGGGTAGGCACACACACACACACAACATATTGTGCTATTTGTTCAGAGTATCGGATTCCAGGAGATTCTGAGATGATAGTGTTGAGAAAAAGACACGCAAGGACACGCAGAGCTTTTAAATCCGGCGGTAATGAATGAGAGGGGCAGGATTAATAGGTAAATTTACAAGATAAGGAAAATCTTAATGTTACTACATTATTCACATCAATTGCACACTCTCGACAAATTGCCATCATTACTCACCCACCCCCATCTTCCCCGCTTCTTTCCCTCAGCCCTCCCGTAGTAAATTTACTCTTTCGGCACATATTATGGAAAATTCCGATGAGAGATTTGCATTCCATTTTTCCATACCCCTCCATCATATCGTCTTAACAAGGACAAGGAAAGGGGAAAACTGAGTTTTTGATGAGACTGACTATTACAACTTTTTTCAAAAACCCCGGGGAAATCAGTCGATCAACACCAAAAAAGAACATCATGACATTATCATTTTTGATAGATGTGCTTGGAAAATTGTGGCTAACCAAAATTGACAAAATGGAGAATTCTTCAAAAATTCCATTCATCTCCAATTCTGTGGGATTCTGCAGTGAATTTTTTAAAAATTGTTTTGCAAAGTCAGGATGAATCCAAAAGATGAAATAAAAGTGGTTTGGAATTGTTTGTGAAATGAAGAAAATACTGGAAAGTAAATGGAAGAAAAATTTGAATACATGGAAAATGAGCAACAGGATGCAGACATGACAGACCCATGTTCTCCGAAAAAGAAGGAAAGTGTCGGGTCGGGAGGGGGAAAATTTGGATGAGGAAATTAAGGATTTTGGACATGGAAAAGAATAATGGTTTTCAAAAAGTTGGATGTTCAAGGAGTCTCTTCTCCACACACACACACATACGTTGTTCTTGGCAAGATTTCCAAAATAGTTTTTGGCTAGGAGTTGTGAGCCATTCTAGCCGCAGGTTCTTTTTTCCTTCTCAAAACTGGAGTGTAAAAAGAGAGTTTAACATGTGTGTGCATGTTGCATTGACACACACACACGACCATTTTCCTGAAGGGACTTGGAACAGTTCCTTTCCACTTTCCTTGTCAGGCCGAGGGAGCAGCAGAGAAAGTGAGAGTCTAAATTTGTTTGATCTTACTTTCTTCCATGTTGACACATCCCTCTCACTCTGGAAATGCCGTACATTCATGGGTGTGTGCGTGTGTGTGGAGAGAGAAGGAGGGATGGAGCATTGCAGTTTTGTAATTATGAGTCTCGTAATTTGGTCTAAATGACTTTATTCCACGAACTTTCTTTTTTTCCCCACAATACACGCCACACTTTCTCTCTTCCATTTTTAATGAGGTGAAAGTGAGGCGGAGGAAGGGGAAGCTGGAGAGAGGAAATGAACTTTTTTTTTACCCTAATGACAAGAAATTAGTGAAGACAGAGAAGAATGCGGGACAGTTTGAAAGGACTCCAGTGAACATATTTGCTACTATGTAAAAAAGAGAAATGTGTCAAAGTCAAACAAATAAGTATCTCCATAAAACCTGGGGTCATCTTTTTTTACAATCCAAGTAATTGGGCAAGGGCGGCAAAGTTCAACTTTAGAATTAAATTAAATTTTCAACACTGCAGGAGAAAACTGAGCCCAAAACACTTAAACGAGGGATGATGAGTCTCCGGTGAACTTTTAAAAATGAAACAAATAAATTTCCCGCAATTTCAACCCCACGTGTTTAATACAAATGACAATTTCTTTTTCTCCTTTCACTGGAGAAGCAGATGGTTCGAGCGTTGCAGAGGAGTGTCCAGACAACCATGATTAATTGGACTTTGACACTGAGTCTCGGGGTCCTCCACTTTAATTCGCCCTGACACATCCCCAAAAGAAAAAGACCATCCTTCTCATCTCGAGAAAAAACCCGGGAAAAAACTCCCACACACACACACACACACCAAGACAAAAGAGTTTTCTCCGATTAGAATCAAAGAAGGAGGAGGAGGAGAAGGAAATAATAATAATGATAATTTTTCCGCGAGAACAAAATCCCAACTTTTTTTCCAGCCTCCTGGACACAATCCTGGAATTAGTGCCCATACGTCTACGCTCTCTCTCTCTCTCTACCACACAAGAAATGGTTTGTCTGAAACAGCTGTCATGTTTCGTTTCTCCTTCGGCAGCCACCCTCTTCACCTTCCCTCCACACACACAAGGACTACAGCCGAGGGAAAACCGAGACGGGGGATATGAGGCCAAAAGGGAAAGTCATCTCACTCCATTCATCTCGAGAGGGCCACTTCGGACAACCTGCTCTCCCACCTGCCACTCTCTCCCCATGACATCTCACTAAAAGTTTTTTTTCCTGTTCCAGGAAAATCCTCGGCTTGACCACCCGAAAAATTGGTCCCACCATTTCTCGCCACCACTCCCCCACCTTCCCGCCAAAAAAGGGGGATGACCCAGGAAGATCCAATTCCTCGGAATTTTTATGTAATAAAAATTAAGCCAAAATGAAGCTCACATTTTTATGAGCCATTATTCTCTGGAGCGGAGGAGGAGGAGAACTGATAATTTTTTATTGGCCCTTCCTATAAAAGACTAATCGCAGGAAAATGAGGGAGTTAAGTTTCAAATGACCCTCATTCCTTATCTCTTGGACGCAACGCAGCATTATGATTTTAACCCACAAAAACTGGAACACAATTGGTGTGTGTGCGTGTGTGATTAGAATTTAATTGAGTTCCCAAATCATATCCGGGTAGACTGATAAAATTGTGGACTCTTCCATTATACCATATTTAAATTGTGATTTAAATATAATTGGAGTTTACCTTGTAGTTGTCTTTGGGGTGTCCCTCACGCTCCTCACATTCGACTCAAAACAGTCAAGGAATCAAAACTTGTTGAATTTGTCTATTTGCGATTAGCATTAACGTGGACAGTCTTCTTTGAATAAATCCAAATTTGCACATGATCTGAAGACACAATTAACTGTTTTCACTCCGAATCCCCTTTTTGACTACACTTTCAACTTTATCTTCACGATACATTTTCTGGTCAGTTTTCTTTCGACACTTTTTTAGTGGTGGAAGGTCAAGTAGTCAGTTGAAATAAAACGAGTATTCAAAGTCAATTTAAATTGAACTGCAGTCAAAAAAGTTGTGACTGTAATGACACATTGAAAGTGTGCGTGCATGGAGTCTCGGATCTCTCTATTCTCCTCCAGGAGAAGAGAAACAGGGGCAGAGAACAGACGCACAAACAGGAGTGGATGCGGCAGAGAACAAAGGTAGACTGTGGTCCTCATCCCCTCCATCCATCCTGTCACCCAAAACCAAACTCTAAATGGAATGCTCTCTTCAGCCGCGGCGGCGGCGGCGACGAGGCACACGGAACAAAAACACAAAGAACAAGATTTAGATGTAGGAGAGAGATTTATGATCCCCTCTTCCTCCTCCTCCTCCTCCTCCTCCTCCTCCTCCTTATCAGCCCTCTCAAAACTCATCCCAGATAATCTCATCCAGATTACATCAATGACTCTCCCCATCTAAATAACTCTACAATAAATTATGTCCATCCTTCCCTCCCCTTCTCTATCCAAAAATTTCAAAATTTCTCTCCCTGCGCCTCTCTTCAATTCAATTACAATATCCAAGTCCGCCCCTTCCTCACACGAGCTCAATTTTTTCTAATTTTTTTAAAAAAATAAACAAAATTGATTTTTTGTCTCCCATTCCAAAGATTCATTTTTGTATGTACTCCCCATGTAATTCAGTTCTCATTTCCCGAACACACAAAACTCATTTCAATTTGAATCATTTTCTCTCTCTCTCTCTCTCTACTACAACTGGGGCTTTGATGATGATTACAGGCAGCACGGAAAATTGGTGTTAAGCAAATGCATGCAAATTTCCACCACTTCATACCATTCTCTCTTTTCCTGGCCTCCTCCACAAAAAAGTCCATAATAAAAAAACTCCTCGACACATCATTCATAATATGGGGAAAGCGGGAGTGTGTGGTGTGTGAAAAATTGGAGATTTCTCTCTCTTTCTCTCTCTTCATGTATTATTATTATAATCTAATCATGGCAATGAAATACATTTTTCCACCGTAAAAATAGCATGATATGATTTAGCCCATTATGTGTGTGTGTGTGTCTTTCTATTTTTCGGAAAAGGGAATTTTTTTCATGTTCTGGGAAACTCCCATTTCACACACACACACGTACACACAACGAAGCGAGAGAGAGAAAGGCGTGAGGATGGAGGGTTGGGTACCCCAGGGAACGGAATTTGAAGATTTTGTCTTTTCCCCTTTTCCGTACTTTTTCCATTGTGATCACAGTTCTTCTCTTTCTTCCCTTCCAACTTTCTCCCAGTGTTTCTCTCTAATCCGAACACTCTTTTTTGTTTCGTTTCTCTTCTCTCTTTTCTTTTCTTCCACGTATTAATCTCATGGCATACGTCCAACGAACAAAAATCTCTCAATTACATTTCATCATTTCGTTCTCTCTCTCTCTTTCTCTCTCGTTGCCGTTTGACGTCGTTTCGGGATGACCCAGGGCAGGAGGGAATTCCGCATTTATGGGCGATGAGACGGAGTGGAAGAAGAGGAGAGGGGAAGGGAGGAGACAATAAAAAAATATTAGGGCTCCTAAACAGTTTTTTCATGTCATGTCCAGGAAATTCAAGTCATACAGACACACGCAAGGCAGAGAGGGTTGTCAAAAAGATGGGGAGGATCTCTGCGTGAGGAGACATTAGAGGACATATGTGGGGGGTCTTCAAGGGGACCGCGAAGGGGGGTAAAGAGAAAGTAGAGTGGTGAGAGGGAAAGTCGGATGTTTGGTTAAATGGCCATTGATTTTAGGACATGCGATTCATAATTTTAATCCTGGTTTAGTTAATTCTACCTTTTTGGGGTCAAACCTCCCGCTCGTCCTGTTTCAGATATTTTAAAAATTGTATTCAAAATTTGACTGTCGTCGTGAGGTTCAAAATTGAAAAATTAGGAAAAAAACAGTAAATATTTGTTTAAAAGCCCCTCTAAACTTTTCTTTCGACTCAAGAAAAAGAGAAAGTCTCTGCTGGTTGATGTCTGTCGTCATTTCCTCCATATTCATTTTGGAGAAAGGTCGAACCGATTAAGGGTTTTAAGACTACAATGGCCTCCTCCCTTTTGTCTCCTTCTGGCTAAAGTGGAAGTGAGCATAAAAAGCCAACACCTGCCTCCTCTTCTTCCCTAATTTGACTTTCTCTTTTCTCTCTCTCCTTCCCTCCCTCTGTAAAGTTTCTTGCACGCTGTTGAATCCACAACTTTCTCTTTACGACCCGAGACAAAGTAATGAAAATAAAAAACCCAGAGTCTCTCTTCCCTCTTCCTCTGGCCTCTTCCCTCGGATGGGAACAAAGGTGAAGTGGAGAAAAGATTATGGAACTGATATGATTACGATGGACTGGGAGATACCCAAACAATCCCCCCATGATAAACTTAACACACACACACACACACACACACAAAGGGGGAAAGAGTTGTGGGGGCACTTTGCATTTCCCTGAGAATGGAAGAGAAAGTTTTTTAGGATATCTCATCCCAGGATAATCTTGAAAGAAAAGAAGATGACAACTTGGATTCCCTCAATCCTCCATAATTACAATTGTGAAGGGAAGAGTCTAGACACAATAGAGAGGGAGGGAGGGAGAGAGCGTGTGTGTGGGATTGTATAATTCGGACGAAAAGAGGCCCTCTCCATTATCCCTTGTTCTTCTGAGATTCGGAAAAGGTGGAGGGAGGGATAAAGGGAATTGTCGCTAATTAGATCAAGAGGAGGAGGAGGAGGAGGAGGACAGGGGAGACTGAATAACAGTAAAATTAGTTAAGAGTCTCGTGGGTGCCCCTGAAATGAGACAACCACAACCTTCAAAAACTTACCGTATTCCTCCCATCAACTCCCCAGTCAACTCTTGGGAAACCCACAATTCTACAACTTAAGTTTCACGCTAAGTAACGTGAACGAGATTTTGTGCTTGACAAGGAGAAGTGGCTAAATTAAGGAAGAATACGGGGAAGGGTTGCCTCCGACAAGGATTGTACTCATTATCTTGACCCAGATAATTTAGGATTAAGACAACTTGTACCCGCTCAACCCAATAATGGAGGAGGAGGGAATTTTTTGGGTTGTCATCCAGAATAGTGGAAATAATTGGGGGGTTGTGTGTGGATGTGTTTCCTCCTCCTCCAATAATCCAATTTCTTTATGCAAAGGACATGGAGGCTGAGATGGGAGGAAACAGTCAAAAGACATTTTCTCTCTGTAATTCGTTTACACATGACCACATGTGCATCTCTCTCTCTCTCTCGACAGTGTGTGTCTGTGTTTGGGTTGTATTTAGATGAGGGGGGTTGCAGTGGAGTGCAGTGCAGGAGGAGGAGACTTCATTAATTTTATCCATTTCCATTTTCACTGGGGCTGATTTGTACATTGGCCATTCCTTTTATTATCCCCGTCCTTAATGACAGTCAATTGGGAGAGAGAGAGTGGTTTAATCTTAATGATTATTATTAGGAGTCTCTCACTCTCTCATTTTCCTTTCGGAGGAAACAATTTGGCCGGAGGAGGCGAATCCTCTTTCGTCAGAGTTCACTGAACACATGATTCATGATCTTCAGTTTTTGCGCATTCAATTTTCATCTCTAAATATCCACATTTACTAGGAGCAAGGGAATATAGAATGCTTGTAGCGTAATGTTGTTGTTCAACCTGCACCTCCAATTAAAGCCCTGATTTCGGAGGGGGGAATGAATTATTCGAAGGAAATTAACTATGTGGCAATAAATGGGGCCTTAAATCTTACTAGATGGTGCAAATATGTTTCCGAACACAAATTTTGTGCCAATTCTGCTCAAAAGTTTATCATTTTTTCAACAAGTTAAGATGAAGACAGATCGTTTCTAGTTTTTTCTGAACATGCGTTTACAATGAGAAGGAATAAATTAAGAATTGAGATGCTGACATGCTCAATTCTTGTCAAGAGTCAATGGACGAGGTTAGCCAAAGGGAATAAATTTTTAATGACAATTCATCTTGGACTTTCAGATATTTCATTCAGGGTCTCATAAAAGGAGAAGACTGTTCATCCTCCGCAGGGATCTTGAATAAGACAACGTCTGCTATGACTTTCCCATTAGAAGAATCCTGTGCGTGCGTGGCTCTGGATGGAAATCAGGGAAGAGTGAACATAAAAATGAAGGTTCTCCTCAGCTGTCACCCTCCAACATTCCTCCTCCTCCTCTCAGTCAAGGACTCCCAAAACCCCCATAACTTTCACCAAGACTTTCTCCCCCTCAAAATTTTTCTGTTTGTTCCTGTTTGATGTGTAAAGTAGAGGGGAGGATTCCACAGGATGGATCATCAAATAAAATAAAACAAACTCAAGGGGAAAAAGTTTTGAAATTAATTTGCTTAATTTTACCCGTTCCTCCTGTACCTTCCCTTGTATTGTCAACATCTATCAGAGATCCACCTCCTCCCATATAAAATTCTGGGTGATTCCACAATCCCCCTTTTGTCATGGAGGATGAATTCATTAAATTTTCCCTACATTTTATCCTCCTCATAAATCCACACTCCGCCGCTTCATCCTTTCTTTTCCAGGAGAGAAAGTGGGAGAAGAAAAAGTGTTGAGTGTGTACGGCCAACAATTTTGACACTTGAGTGGAGTCACCTGGGAACTCTTTTATTCCCCCCATTTTCATGTCAAAATAATTCAGAAATTGTCATTTTTTCTTGTCAGGAAAATACGGGCGCCAAGTTTTCAAAAAAAAGTTTGGACGCCCGGGGGATTTGTCAAAATGTAAAATGTAGGGGAGGACGGGGTAAATGGAAGGGGGGTACTTAAGCGCCAATTTTGATTATAAAAGTATTTAAGGACTAAATCCTTCATAAATTTCATTCGTGAAGAAAGCTAAAATGAGCGCCGTGAATTTTATGTTTTTTTATTCCGAAAATTTGATAGAAAATAATAGAAAATGACTATTATTCGAATTTATTTCGAGGGGCAGATTTTTCCCTAGTTTACCCTACATGTTTTCCATGACAAACATACAGTGAAATTAGAGCCAAAGAAATTTAAACAAATTCCGTCCTTCATACAAACAGACAACCCTTGACACACACACACTTGACACCCTCTCTCAAAAAGTTTGTCCTCTCCCTTCCGTCTCTGGACACTAGGGATTTTTTTGTAAAAAATGGTGGAATAAAAATAGTTTTGAAAATTTATTTAAAAACCTAACTTTTGTATGGGTGGGGGTGGCAGTGTCAGTGACTCGGTGAGACAGTTGGTAATTATCCGGGAAATTTAAAGGCTAATCCGAACTGTTGTTGTTTGTACTTCATTTGTGGGGTTGCTTTTAGTCATTCCATGCAGCATTTATTTTTTGAAAAGCTTTCCCTTTCCCTGCGTGTCTGTGTCTCTGGTTTTTTTGTTTGGACATGGATCTGTATGCAGCGTACGAAGAGTGACGCTCAGCCAGGATTTCCCTTTTCCAGTTTCCAGAGGAAGGGAGAAGGAGGAGGATGTAATGAAAATGTGGTGCACTTTGTGCAACACTCAGAAGGAGGAGGAGGAGGATGTGGAGTCAAAATGTTTTTCTTCCTCGGAGGCTTATGAAAAAACATGAAGGGGAGGATGGGCTCAACCGCTAAATGCTATTGTGTGTGCGTGGATGGTAAAGAGACTACTATTGAGGGTTTATGGCGGGGCACTGTGTGTGGGAAAACCCATTTTCCGGGTTTTATCCGAGGGAGGCAGAGACAGGAGACATGACTTTCATAAAGTACCTTGTTAAATTATTAGAGTCGATATTCCGTGTCTCCTCTCTCCTTCTATGGAGGGAGGGAGATGAGATATTTTGGATGAACACAACCCTTGCATCATCTCCTCTTCCTCCAGCACGACTTTGTGTGTGTAGAAACTCAAAGAGAGAGAGAGAGGAGCTCAAAGAGAAAAGTTTGGCCAAAGGTAAATTGTAATTATGCATGACAATCTCACAAACTATCCTCCTCCTCTCCTTCTCTCTTCATCGTCACCACTGACTGAAGGAGAAGGACTCGGGCACACTATTATAGAAAATTTAACACCTCACATCTCCCAAGTCGGGTTGTGGTGTGTGCGTGTGTATGTGTGTGGAACTTTCATCTTAATCTTGATTAAATATTGATAGAGTGCTGGGGGAGAGAAATTTGTGTGGATGATCACTCCATTTTGTGTCAATTTAACTCAAATTCAACTTTCGAGTTAGAGAAAGAGAGAGCACGAGTCACTTTCACTCACCTCCCTTGTTCTTGTCCATGTACATACACGCACAAAGGGAGAGAAAGTGAGTGTGTGAAGACATGTGGATTTTCTTTTTACAGGGAGACGAAAGCTACCTGTGGACTACCTCAGAAAAATGTGAGCTAAACTTGACACACTCCTCCTGACAAATCTTTCAAGTCCCAAATGACGTGTAAAATCCGGAAGAGGCAAATTGCAAAATATTTTGACCTTGTGAATAAATTTTTTCCTTGGACGGTCCACCATGCACTTTCACCTGTTCTTTTCAGGACTCTCTTCATGAGTAATTCATGGTCAAGCATTCTTTTCTACAATTCCTTATTGCTCTTTCCCATTACATTGCTCTATGCACTTTTATTTCTCCTTCTTTTGTGTTGAAGTTCATCTCGGTTGTCAACGAGAATTCAGATTTCCATAAATCTCCTGTTTCTCCTCCTCTCCTCCTCCTTGCGCTGGATAAAAGTTAATTAACTCATTTTGTAAATTGTCGCCTCAAGAAACACTGTATTGAATTTTCAAATCATCCTCTGTTTATCCTTCCATTCAAGAAAAATATTCTCCTTGGAAAAGCGAGAGAATGATAAGGGAAAGAAGTATTGGAAGAAAGTTGAGGAATTCTGATCTACTTAAAAGATTTCAAATATGGGGAAGTCCTCCAGAGTCAGAGTTGAAGAGGGGGGAAGAGAGTGCAAGAGGAAAAAAGAAAGAATAAAATATGAAATTGAAAACCGGAGGAATGTGAATCGGAGTTTTGGACATTAAATGAATAATAGGAGGAGGAGAGAAAGAGAGGAGGTCTTTGGCAGATTTAAGAGCTTTAGACTTTCTCCCTTTCGCACATATCCACACAATTGAAGCACCTTCTCTCTCTCTCTTTCTCTCTAGTAGTAGAGCTCAAAGTCAAGGCTGAGCAAAGAACAAGAGTAAGATTTATTATACCCTCTCCTTACCCCCAAACACACATACGTCCTCTGTGTGTGTCTTTTGTATTCCACAGTCAGCCAACTTTGCCGGGGGAAAGTCATACGGCGGAACAAAGCACAGTCCCAGAACACACACACACATTGTTCCCCTCCAGCCTGAAGAGAGGAGAGAAAAAAATTAAAAATTTACAAACTTGTACACCCCGTCCTCCTCCTCTTCGGAATCGTCGGACGGGGTAAGTGGAAGCATGATGTCAAAGGTTAATTGTGAATTATGGTCTTCTTGTACGACGGGACAGTGTCCATGTTCCGTGTTATTTCCATGTCAACTTTTAATCAGGATTTACGGATTGTGCGGGTGAAAAATGTAGAAAAATTTCCAGTTTCTCCGGAGAAAGCAGGAGTGGCAACGGACAATGATAAAAATTAATTTGAGAAAAGTCCTCTTGATTCATCTTTTACACTGTAGAATGCGTAGGACTAATTTTCCGAGTACATGAAAAGTCAGTCGCTGAGAGTTTTAAATGACAGAGAAAATTGGTAAAAGTTGATACTATCCATAAAGTGTCATTTTGTGTTGAAATAAAGTTGTGAAAATACAGAGTCAAAGTTTGTTTCTTGTTTTGATTGGAATTCGAACATGCATCCTTTTAGTTTGTAGAGCTTCTCTGTCTACATGACAATCGTTCGGAAACATTGCCGGAAAGGAATTGAGAGAATGTTGTTGAGACACTGTCTAGAGATTTGTTCACAGGTGACTAAACCAAAATAATTGGATCACACTCACCCCACGTGACAACTGTCATACCAAGAATTGTTGTTCTTATCCCGTACCTTATCTTGGAAGAAGGTATTGGTTGTTCCGTACTCTGCTTTCACTTTGTAATAAACTTTTTAGATTCCCCCTCTTCTCTCTCTTCATCCTCTATTCTACTTAACTTTCTCTAGTGGAGAAAATAAGGACATGCTCCAACAACAACAACAACAACAGAGGGGAGAAAGGAAAGAAGAGAGTTTGAAAAAAGAAAAGAGAAAGCTCATGCATTCTTTATCCTTATAAAAAGTATTCGGTGAAAGTTTTGAAGCAACAGATTAAAATGGTTATAAAAGTCCCTCACTTTCCTTCCTACCCTTCTTCCCCTCTCCTTTCTCCCTTATTATTCTACACCGGAAATGCGTAGCCGAGAACCATTCTCCAGGAAAACCCCCCAGTTAGCAGGAATCACTTAAGACTTTCTCTCTCTCTTTGTGTGCCATGGTCTGTTTACTGTATCTAGACTCCCACTCTCTACCTACCCTAGAGTTTGGCCTGCGTAAGGTTGTCAAGAGGAGGGGAGCGTGGAAACTTTGTAAAATCGAATATGGAGTTGACGATTGGGATTTTCTCTACCTCTCTACTTTCTCTTTAGGAGGGATCAATGATCTTTGGCCTTGGGAAAAGTCCAACTTTCCATGGATCCACCGTTAAAGTGTCAAAGAGGGGAGGAGAGACGGGACGAGGGAATTCAGATTCAAACGTAATTATAAAGTCCATTAATCCTATTTGACTTTGATTTTTACACCAGATATTATTATACCATCCCCGGCGGTGTGTGTGAGTGTGTGGCGTAAATGGATCTCTGAAAGGGGGAGGGTGTATTTCCATATTGGATGTGGGTGTGTGTGTGTTGGGGAATGATGGATCACTCTTCATTTCACAACACACCCACAATCTGATCTTCCCAAAATTGCAGGGAGAGGATGGGTGTGTGTGTGTGTCGGAGAGGTGGAGGGGAAGCGGAGGCATTTTAAAATGAGGAATGTGTGTGTGTCAATTGTGAAGATTTTTGATATTTCACAAAATATTTTGTGAAAGAGAAATAATGGATTCTGTTGCTGGATGTGAGAGTCAAAGAGTGTGTGTGGGTGGGTTTTGGTGGGTGGTTCCCTTGTCAGGCATTCAAAGATAAAAGTTTAATTTATGCTGGAGTTGTTGTTGAATAAAATGGAAAGTTTTGACTGTACAGAATGTAAATAAAAGGAGGAAAGGGAAGTCATTTTCATGATGTCAAAATTATTTATTGTGGGCTCCACTCATTCCTTCCTTCTTCAACCGAGAATAGAGAGAGAGAGAGAAAAGATTGTCGAAATTTGACAGGGGAGAAATCAAATACTCTTTTAATCATCCACAAGTCTCTCCGGAATTTGTCGTAACACTCCAACGATAATTGCAGTTTCTTAAAAAAATTCACTTCCAAGAAATTCCACTTTTTGAATTCTCTCTACTTCGCGCCAAGTACTTCTAAAAGTGCATCCCAGTTTTTAGCTCCTTGTCGTGGAATAAAATTTCTTGACAAATGTAGAAAAGCCACATAAATGATAGAACATGTGTGTGTGTGTGTGTGTGTCATGATGTACCCGTCTCTCATTTTGACATCCAGTTGCATTTCCCTCCGTGCTTTTTCCTCACAATTAAAGTGAAAGTCAATTAGTTTAATTGTATTTGTTTGTACTCACAAATATGTGGGTGAGGGTGTGTGTGTGTGGAAGGAGGAGAAAATTGTTTGATTCGACCTTTTGAAGTTTTTAGTCTTGACTATTTAGGAGTGAAAGCGGTGGATGAGTCAGCCAGGAGGGGAAATGTCATTAATCATTCATGAATTGTGAAATACACACACACACACTCTCACATGTTCAGAGACTACACAGACACACGTAGAGAGAAGAGAGGGGGAGAAAGCTGATGTGCCATGTTCATGTCTTGGACCCTCTTCTCGTGATCTCTGAGGTAGACTTGTTGGTTTGTCAGTGTCAACTTTTGAAAATCTGTATCTAATGACATGTCACCCCATGACATGGAATGAAGAGAAATTGAAATCTTCCTCTTCTACCCTCCTCTCTCTCCTACATGACCTTTCTACCCGGGTAAAACCACCATCCACATACGACTTCATACTCCTTTGTTCCACAGAATTATTCTAAAAGTTGTGTGTGTGTGTGTACGGGAATGTGGGTTATGCAACTCTCAAATTTTTCAATTAAATGTTTGGAGAAGAGTCCAAATAATCATTTGAATATTATCCCCTCCTTTCATCCTCCTCCCGGGTGAAATCCCAGTGAAAAGAGGAGAAAGAAAGGGAGAGGGATAGAGTGAACGGAGAAATTGGAATTGGAAGAGTTGAATTATTAAATTAGAGAAATTTCATGCCAAAATGCACAGTCCGATCCTCCAAAGAATTCGGACTTTCCCTTTCATCCTCTCCCCACTCACAGCACAACCCACCCACTCCACACACTCCAGTGTGTGTGTGTGTGTGTGGAGAGAGAGAGGATGGACAATGATTGAGGCTAGTGTGTGTGTACAGTTAAAATGGGATTCAATTGAAAGTCTGGGAGTGCAACGGCATGACCGAGATTGATTTCCTCGGAAATTCCACCCAAGAAAAAACTGACACAGGCATCCAGGAGGAGAAGGAGGAGGAGGGAAAAATGTTTTCTTTGGAAAATACAATTATTATAGAAAAAATAAAACCCACTTCCAACTTACGACACCAACCTGGAGCCATCCAATCTCCAAATCATGATTGGTTGTGTAAATCAACTCTGAAATTTTAATATTAGCGGTAGATTTGAACTTTTTTTAACAGTCGTGAAGAATTGTCAGTAGAATTAAATATTTCGCTAGTACCCAAAATTCTAATATTATGTCCTTCATAATTAAAATAATTTGATAATGTTTCTTTTGTGATTTTGTGAAAAATTAAAAGAATTCACTCAAATCCTTTCCTCTTCCAGTGTCCCAATTTCGAAAGACCATTAATTTTTTTTTCTTGTGCAATTTCCAAAACCTTCTTTTTGCCCTCCTCCTCCTTCTTGCTTTGTTATTGTTGTTGATGTTCGGAGGGGACGGAGGAGGGACAGTAATTTCATGTGTGGTTGGACAAAGACAATGAGGAGGAAAGAAGGGAAAATTAACGATTAAACTTATCCCGCTCCATGTCACCATGAATACAAAGATATTGGCTTCCGCTCCCTCCTTGACTGGATGTGTGTTTTGTACAGAGAAAAAAAGGAAGAAAGTGTACCTTCGGAGTTGGCCCATCAGACAAGTCCAAGACTAAACGAAATGGAAGGGTGACGTAGTGCGTACTGCCTCCTCAACCGATTAATGGAACAATGAAATTTTTCAGACTCCCCCCTCCCTCCATCGATCTCTTATCCATCATGACACACACCCTCTCTCTTTCTCCACATACCAGAAGAACAGACTGTCCATGTCCAACTCACTGGCGAGAGAGAGGGAGTCAGACCTGGTCATCCTCCCAGCTGACCAGACACACACACACACACACACACACACACACACAGAATGCATTTTCACCAGTGCTCGAGAAAAAAAAGATTTTTTGCTGATGTGGTATCTTTAGGTAAACTTTCTCTACTGTGCAGACAGGATTTCTCTGGCTCTGCTGTAAAAACAGACAAGTCCGCAGTACTTCTTTTGCAATTCCTTCTCACTTTCTCTCATCCACACTATTTTCCCTTCCCAATTCCCTCTCTCTGACACACACACACCCAGCTCTCCACTCTCCATGCAACTTTCTCTCTCTCTCGAAAACCTATTCTGTATTGTAGGAAAGTAGTTTTTTTCCACAGGGGCAGCTTCTTTACTTTTCCCCACATACTTTCTCCCTCTATCCCCTCTGCACTTTCTCTCCACACTGGCAGGGAAACACACACAGAGGGATACATGGCATAATGACAAGTTTTTGTTTTTGTTCTTGTTCCTTCTACTGGACTCAGCTTTCTGTGTGTGTGTGTGTTGCTTTCTCCTTATTTTTCCCGGTTGTGGATGAAGCTTGTTCTTTTGACTAAATTCAGATACTTTCCCTCTCTCGCTCTTTATCTCTCTTTTCCCCACTTATCTCCTTCCATAAAACTTTCCAAACTTCTCTCACTATATCTCCCTCTCACACACACGCAGAACCACAGACAGAGAGAGAGAGAGAGAGAGAGAGAGAGAAAGGAGGAAAGAGACCGTGATGATTTTCTTTCTACTCTATCCAAATCTGTATTTTTTTATTCTCCCACTTTCTCTTATTCCCATCGGGATCTTCCCAAGTAAAAGGCAATTCTTCAATTCCCAATTCCCTTCAAATGATCCGATAGTTCATATTAATTAAATCATCCTGCTTTCCCCTCCACCCACGTGACACCCAATTTTCTCTCATATCCAACGACAATCCATGACCACCTTTTTATTTTCCCTATTAAACCCCAAGTTTCTCTTTTCCTCCGAAACTCGAAAGGAGAGAACCCACTGGGACGAGGACAGAATTAATTTTTTGTAAGGACGGGTCATTGAAAAAAATATTTCAAGAGAAAACTGGACGTTCATGGAGGAAGGAGGAAAAGACAGTGTCAATTGCAATGGAAGGGGGAGAGCGAGGGATGGGGGACAATAAAAGACGGGAGAGGAGGATCATGTCATGATTTTCGGGATGGAATTTGGGAATTCCAATCTTCTTATTTTCGGGAGAGAAAGGGAAAGGAGGAGAAGATCATTAAAATTTCATAGTGCACATTACAAAGTTCCATTTTATGATGAGTGTCTAGGAACCAAAAGGAAAGTCTGCTTTCACTGGATTGTTTTGTAGGAAGAGGAGGAAAGGATATTTGGGGCCAATATTCATTGTTATGGGCTAATTCTCCTTGGGACACTTCCCGTTATGACGATGACAAGCTCTGGAGGGCACTTCAGGGTCATATACTCTCCTCCTCTTTCCCTACACAACCACTTCCAAGGAAATGAAGAGAGAAAAGAGATTATAACTACAAATTGAAAAATGTTTTCTGCTTCAGAACAGAATGAACTTTCCCCCGCTAATTCATTTGTTCTTTTAGGAGGGTTTTACAGTACGCGGATTTAACGGCCACCATTACATTTTCATTTTTGGAACTCTTCTCAAAAAATCACAACAAATCAACACTCAAACCAAACCAAAGAAATTGCATTTTATTTACAATGCGCACATTGTAAAGCAACATAGTGAAAGAACGTGGGTAAGAAAGTGACCCAGGAGGAGTGGTTATTGGAACGAATACTGTATTTTCTGTAACTAAATCGAAAGGTGTTAAATACAATGAATATTAAATCAAAGAGGAAAACCTGTAGATTCGAAAAAAATGGAGAAAACAATCCCAAGAGAGAGACAATTCTCATTAAAATTAATAATCCACCATTCCATTGCACCCTCGAATAGAATCTCATTTGAAATTGAATTTAATATTTCATCGTTTTCTCCAAGGAAAAAACGTTTATTGGCTTCTGCTCTTTCATATGTACGAGGAAAGTTTCCTCGGATTCCCCAAATTCTCTGATTTACCCGAGTGAGAGTGAGGGTGTGTGTGTGCCCGCCCGTAAAATAGGTTTGCATTGACTTGCATGCAAGGCAATGCAATTGTTATGTTGTTGTTGCAACCTGTTATCGCGCATGTAGGACGATGAGAAAATTTATAGTCTTATAAATTCAAAATTAATATTTCATTTTCATTTTTTATTTTTAATCACTTGGAATTACACTCATATGTACATAGTACCATAATAATGTCTAATACACATTAATATTTACTTTCACACACTAACTGCAGTTATTATCAACATAGTTCACAAACCTTATGAAATAATCGTTGCCCTCGTATGATATGTATAATACAACATCATCAATGTCCTGTACATGTATAACCTTACTTCAAGATGTGCTACATTTATACATATAATCTAAGCTTTTTAATCTATTCCGATAGATGTGTCTTACTTTAAAGTACATACCTACAGCAAGAACAGTCTCATCAACTAGTACGAAATATTCA
>WJFB01000792.1:0-46962 GCA_009870185.1 Pygmarrhopalites habei | reverse complement strand
AATATTTTCTCCTGACAATATCTCTTCTTTTTTACGTAATGGAATGTTGTGCCCTAGCCACGTTTGACGGAGCCTCCCCCTCGCTTACTCTCTTTCTCTTACAGTAGTTTATACTGCTGTGTGTGTGGGAGGGGGTAGTATGTGTGTGTCTCTCTCTCTGTTGTTGAGAGTAAGGAGGACAACATTGCTTTTTCGTGAGGATATGCCTGTGATGGTAAATTTGAGGGGGAAAGAGTCTTGTAAAGTAGACGTGAGCTGCATCAAGAGTGGTCTTCTATTATTGTGATCTCCTTTTAGCTTTCACTCGTCCTCATTCATTCATTCTCCACTTTGTCTGTCTGTATTTTCATCCACCATCACCCTCTCCCCTCCCTCCTCTGTCCCTGCCAACAGCCAACACCTTTGAAATTGCTCAACACCACGCGGAACCTACAGAACGAGAGAGAGAGAGAGAGAAAGCTCATTCCTGTACGTTCCATTCCAACATCAACAAGAAGTTGGTTTTTCTCCAAGCGTCTACTCTCTAATATACCATCGTCTGGTTCTGGTTCTTCCCAGCATGTATAAATTGTACGCCTTGTCTTTGTCTTAGTCTCTCCCTATTTCACTTGGATGGTGTATCTCAAATAGAGATTCTCCATGTGTTTCCTCTCCCTCCCTTGTTTTTTTATATTTGAGTGCTCCTCCATTATAACATTACCTTCCTTTGTCTTGTCCTTGTATTTCCTCCCGTCTGCGTCTCCTCTTCTCTTCCAAACCTTACGTGGAGGAGTAGGAGAAAGTGAGTATGCAATGTATAACAGACGTTCGTAGTTCGCAAGACTAATGTGGAGGGGATGGAGAGGATAGAATGGTAGTTTATGCATTAAGTCATAGCCCATCCTTTTCTCATCTCTCGAGTCTTCAACTCAGGAAGTGATCGTGTCAAGGCACATGGGGTAGGAAGGAAAAGGGAGGGAGAGAAAAATACTTTCTCTCTCTCTCTTTTGTGTCGAGTACAATTCGACTTGGACATTATTATTGTTCTTTACACTTTTCATGGTCGTCAGGAGGATGTTTATTTTACCTCCACCTCTCTCTTCATCCATTTATCATCCATGAACCAGTAGACATGTGCTTGTGTGTTGTGTGAAGGAGGAGGAGGAGAAGGGGGTGATTGGGTGGTAATCAAAAGATTAGTAGATTTGAACATTTGGAGATTAGGGGAAGAAGGGAGAGCCTCCTTCTCACTCTGTTATGCTAAAATTATTATTACAAGTCGTCTCTGTGGAGACATGCTGGAGAGCTGGAGGAGTAGCAGAGGAGAGCAGCAGGCGCAGAATAATTAAAAATTGTTGGGTGGATAAAAATTGTAGAGTTAGTCCACAGGACCCAGGATTGCATGAAGTGTGTATGAGTGGGTGTGTACGTGTGTGTAAACAGTTTTTATTATTCCCCCATAATTTCTTCCTTTGATCTCCCCTTGCAATCTAGAGAGGGGAATGAGGAGGAAGAGAATGAATTCAGAGAGTGAATTTGAATATTTAAATTATTATTTGTCTGCTAATTGTACAGTCAAATAAAAGCTGGAGTCTCTCTCACGCAGGACTAGTCTCGGGTATTTGTAGTTTGTAGTTTGGCGGGATTTTAAGCTGTGTAAATAAGTGTACTAACAGTCGTAAGTGTTTTTAGCAGACATTAATGAAAGAAGGGTTAGTTTGTACTGTGTTTTAGGTTGTTCAAATTAGAATAGACAAAATGGAGTGGGAAAGTACAATTTTCCGATTAAATAAATATTTTCATGACTAGACTTGTCTTTTCATTTTGGTATTCCGAACATTCAAGGTTGTGTGGATTGTAAAAATACTTGTCTGTTCGCTTGGATGGAGACAAAAGAGACAAGTCATGCTGAGTTGAGTCATTCAGGAGGAAAAACAATTATGATATTTGTGGAGTTGACACATGTTTAAAAATGATGGAGAAAAATTTTGACATTTTCTATGGAGTGTACCTTTTTTGGTGTATGCATTATAATTTGAATTATAAAAAAGGGATGAGGAAAAATTGGAGGGAATGATTCGTAGTTTTCTTTAAACTTGTGATTGAAATTTCTTTTTTTTCTTCTGGTAGTCTCTCTCAAGGTGAAACTTTTTTCTGCATGTAGACAGTTTGAGTTTGTGGATGGAATCAGAATGCGTCATTCTAGACAGTGTGGTTTTGGAGGAGAAAGGTTTGTAGCTAAGGAGCGTCTTTTTTTGTGGGGAAAGTAGATAGTTGGGTTTGAGTCAGGCTTCTAAATAAACATTAATCGCAAAAGAGAAAGGCATATTGACTGTGGACAGAGAATGGGGGGGGGGAGGGGAAGAGAGAGAGTTCAAGTTGGATGGGTTAAACAGTTGTTCCTGACATTAAGTCATCTCTCGTTTTCGTGGTTCCTTCAAAATAGACTTGTTACAAGACTCTGAGCATTCTATCTCCCTTTCGTTACTAAGAGAGAGAGGAAGGGAAGACGGGAAAGAAATTCAAGGCACATAGAATGCTTCAACTTTTATTAGTATTTACACATGTATGTATGGAGGACGGTCTTGTCGTCGTCTCTTTTTATATATATACTTTTTGAAGAAAGCAAAGGTTGTGGCAACGGAGTAAACCTTTGCTTCTTCCAAGTCAGGAGTGAGTGGGGAGAAAGGAAAGTTTTTTTTTCTAGAGGGATGCAGATAAGTGATTTGAGAATTACGCATTGACTCAACGTACATACTTGTGTGTGTGTGTGTGTGTACTAATCTGAGGATGATGAAAAAGGAAAATGCACCAACAATTGAGTCACAGACATGTCCTCCTTCTTCTCCTTTGTCATCGAGGTTGACTATCTTATTCTACTTTGCATAGTGAAAAGCTTTCACTGATATGTACGTACATGGGAGGAGGGCGGAAGGGTATAAGAAATGTCAGTGGAAATGGAATTGGAAGGGTAAAAACAAGTAGGTATATTGGTTCGGAGGGATTGGAGTCGTCCTTTTTGTTTTGTGACATATGGAATGGAGACTAGGATTTGTTCAATGTTATGTAGAATCTAATTTTGATTTTCCACGTGGTTTCTCTTTTACTTATTTTCTACTTTCTCTTCTCTCATGTTTTCATCCGATGCCCTGGTTTTTGTCGGGGGATAGATACACGTCCATGTGGAACACACAGAGGCAGACTCACGTCAGCCTTCCATCATCACAAGTTCTTGCGTAAATAATTTCTTTACATGGAGTAAGAATCGTGCCTTTTCAAAACATGGTATTGTCGGTCTGTTTTCATTGAGTTACTTGAAATTTTAATTTCTCCCCCTCCCTTATGAACAAGGCTATTTTGGGGGAGTGATGAATGTCTTGTAGTAAGTGGAGCACACACAACAAAGAAAGATTGACTCTGATCTTGTTGAGAGACAGGGTAATATGTGGCATACGTATTTTAGAAAGATAACTAGGATTTATGTGATATCAGCAGAGGAGTCAGTTTGAGCAGACATGTGATTAGAATGGTTGGACAGGGACATTCTGTTTAACTACCATGAAATAAGTGGGGAATGGAGTAGGGAAGGGATGTGTGTAGAAATGTAGATTTATTTTTTCTTGGTTTCTGCCGAGAGAGAGAGGGAATTGATCATAGTTAGACTTGGACGTTGCAAAATTTGTTGGACATATCTCTCTGTCTCTCTGATGTTGATTCTGACCCTCTCTCCTGTTGGAAATTTAATTCTTTAATTTTGGGCTGTCCGTCCTCACTTTGTTGTTCTTGGGGGATCTCATGAATCCTGATTATTGGTTTCAAAAATTAACTATTGACCAGTCTCTGACTCTGGTTTTTGAGATATGGGACAAAATTTAATTTTAGGGATAGACTTGTAGCTGAGTCTTGTAGGAGGGATGGAGAGAGAGCGACTGGTGTGAGATTTGGCGTGTGAAGAGTACTGAAGAGTTAAAGTGGATTAGGAGTGAAAGGGGGGAAAGGGGATAGCTATAAAATTTTGGACTAGTCAACGTGAGGGGGACTGTGTCCTACACTGGGTTACTATGACCTGGAGGGATATGATCACACTATATTACAATTGGTGAAATGTCTTTTTTGATGTGAAGACTTGGGGTTCGTTGGATGGAGAAGGATTTCCATAAATTAATTTGCAATGTGTGTGAGAGACATGCATGTTAATACGTACGTAGAGTACGTTGGTCGTACAGGGTTGCTCAAATTAATGATTGATTTTTTGTATCTCTGTCATTTCTTTTTGGTTTGCTCAATAGCAGGCTTGGGAGATGGACAAAAGAATTAAGTTTTTTTGAGTAAGATGAAGGGAAAAAAAGGGAAATCCTTCCAATTTTTGAGATTTAGATTTAGCTTTGTAAAGTAATCATGGAAATAGTAGAGAGGGACGGCATTGGCAAGGGAGAACAGAATGGAGGAGAAGGGGAGACAATATAATGCACAGACAAAGAGAAGGAAGAAGACTGAGGCTATACTAATATCTGCCCAGCTAGTTTAAGCTCCTTGCTGAAAGGGATTATTAAAATGAGCGAGGTAGAAAAGAGAGAGAGGAAAAGTCAGCGTAAAAAAGTTTTTCCTCCTCATTCATTGGAGTCTCCAATGGGAGGACTTTTTCTTTCTTATACTCTGTGTAGGATATATACATAAATATGTACAGGGCATATTAGAACTTTCTTACTCTAAGGCATACTCTAAGGGACGCACAGGGTAAGAAACTTGTAATATAGGGTGTATATGGGATCTATTGGCAGCGGTGAACTGGTCCTACTGCTAGCGTATGTGGGACACACACACAGTAAAAAAAGAATTTGGTATTGACTAGCTCTGTTCTGTGTCGGAGGGAGAGAGAAAGTCCAGCAGTGCACTGAAGATAGTTTTTTGGGGAAGAGGAAGAAAGAATAGGGAAAGTATTACAAAGTTGAGAAAATCAAAGGGAAAGTCCTATAAAAGATTTTTGGGAGTGGCCATTGTACGAATTTTAGTCATCTCTTCCAAAGGGATTCAATCTAAGGGAAGGGACTTATTTTTTTTTAAAGACGAGTTGAGAGAGTCGTGTCGTTATCGTAAAAAAATTCTCTGTGAGAGATTTGGAACAGCTTTGTTTCCTCTCTCTCCTCTCTCTCTCTCTGACACAGAGAGTAACATGAGAAGGTGTCTTTCCTATTTTGGACACACCTAATAGTCAGAGTTGGACGTATTTAATGTGTACTCTGTTCCACATTCGTGGCCATAGGATAGAGTGGTGGGTTGGAAGGTGGAGAGTAGAGCAGGTAAGGATGGACTAGTCAGCATTTAGGAACCTATTAGTTTCTCCGTAATTTTTAGATAAATTGTTTCATTTAGAGTTAATTTACCAAAATATGGATGTAGGGTAAAAGTTTTCTTCTTCTCTTTTTTTTCTCTCCTCCCTTCTTCTATTCTTAAAGACTCTCTCTCTCATACAGTTTTTCCACTGTAGCGCAAATTTTTTTTGTAACGGTCTACCAAGATATAGAAAGAAGAGAGGGACTAGTTGATTGTGTTCGTGCACCATGGAGTTACATTTGTTCCACTTTGTTATTTTTCTATGATTTCCTTGTAGTCCCCCTCCCTTGTTCCACCATGTATTATATTATTATTTCCTACTTTTAATGAAAGTTTTTTTTTACTTCTCTCCTTTCCATCATTTCCTTGTGTAAACTATGTATGGGTGGAGAAGATTTGGCAAAAATTTTAAAAATTCAGATTTTTGGATCTTTGTAAGTTTCTTCTTCTACCTCCTCCTCATCTCTACGACTTTGACTTTTGTAGAAGAATTATAGATATGGAATAAGGGCTAACTATGACACAGTCATGGTATGAGCGCTCAGAGAACGAAACTCGGCTTCTTTTGAGAGAGTTTTTTAAGGAAAAAAATGGATTACTTCCTTATGGCAGTTTTGCCGGAGCCAGCTGCTTTGTGAGCTGCATTATTTGTAGAGAGAAAGAGAGTCGACTCGGCTACTTGTCCTCTCTCCTTTTCTTTTCAACGTATGTGCTTCTCTACTCTCTCTTTTTCTCTCAATAGTTGTTTTGTATGCATAAAAAAGAGGAGGGTAGGATAGGTTTGAAAAAAGTATGTTCTAGCGAATTGAGAAATAATAGGTTTGGAAAAGGATCTGGAGAAAGAATAATAGAAAATAGAGGGAGAGGGTATATTCTACGGTCTGCCATGAATTACCTTCTGATTGTCCCTGAAGAATTGTCGTGTCTCGTCTTCACTAAACTTGAACCTCCATTCCAACTCATTCTTTCTTCTCCTTCCTTGCTCCTGTCGTCCTGCCATTTCAAATAAATAGAATTCCTCTTGATCGCTTTTGGATCGGTTCTATTCCCAACCCCTAACTATGCTACATGTACATGCATTGACAATTCAGCAACTGCACTCCCCTTTTCCATGGAAAAATTTCTATGCCTGCATGTATGTGTATGTGAGAGACGGAAAAGCAGCAAATAAGAAATGTCCAACTGTTCCAAGTTGAACATATTTGAATTTTTTTTTTCTCTCTACACTTTTTTTCAATTCTCTCCCTCTCCTCGTTCAGTATGTATGGAACGACTACACGTTTTCCTAGTTTAATTTGAGTGTGCTGTAATTCTAACCCAATTTCCCATCGCCTAGTTTTCAAGAGAAAGTCTCACCAGCTTCCCCCCCCCCCCTTTCTCTTTTGAGAATAGGAATGGAGAGATGGTTTCTGAGGATGGTGAAAATGGGTTAAATGGGAAATGTCTTTCGTAGTAATAGTCAATTTTGTGAGTAGAATTTGAGCAAGCTGAATTAGATGAAATGATTGACATTTTACTAGTTTGACTGCCGGAAGAGAAGGATAAGATCAAAGATAAAATGAGAAAGTCTATTAATTATAAGAGAGGAATGTTTGCTTATTTCCGTGTAATTTGATATTTTTTAGTTGTTTCCCTGTGATTGGGTTGTCTCTATTGATTATCTATTTTGAGCCAATGTACAAAGTAAGGAGGGATGAAGGGGCTAATAATAGTGTGAGAGTGTTTGTTGTGATGTATGTAGCCTGATTTTGTTGCAGTTTTGAAAAGAGTGTAGTGACCCACGTCATTGCTCTTGACACTCCCTCTTCGTGCACAGTGAGAATGTGGGTGTGATTTGTAGGGAAAGTGAACAGAAGGGAGTGAAAGTTTGGAATGAATTGGATGCTAAAGAAAGTTGCTGATGCTGTTGTACTTTGCTTGTGTTGCGTTGTGTGTGTGTTCTTGTATTCAGATGGTCTTATATTATGATGAAATGTAGGATGAGCTAGGGAAGACGTGTCCTTGCATGTGCTTTCACGCTTCTTCTCTGTCTCGGTTCTCTGGCTCCCTTTCCCTCTCTCTCGCTTGGAGTGCAAAGAAAGTATAGAGATGGGAGAAGATTTTTTCCCGTTGCTTCTTTTTTCCATTCTGGAGGGAAGAGAGGGATGCTCTCCTTACTTCGAAGTGTTAGTTAACATGGAAGAGAGTGTAGCGAGAGGGAATTTGAGTGGAGCATACATTACGGCGTGAAAGGAAAAGGAGGGAGAAGAAGAGGGGAGAATAAAAGGAGATAGAATTTTGTAGGATTGTCGGACGTAAATAGTCGCGAACAACACACACACAACAGAAACAGTGGATGTGTTAGACAAGTCAAGTTACAAGGCGGGACCGACACGGCCATGGATACTCTTAAAAAAGAAGCAGGGGAAGAAAACAAGGTTACTTACACTACTCTTTCTCACTCTCTCTCTCTGGATGTGTGTGTCTGGACTACCTACGAGGAGGATGGGGCTACTGCTACTAGTGGGTTTCACTTTCCCTACAAACCACAACAGGGAGGGGAGGAGGAGGAAAGCGTGGTGGATTGAATGAAATATAGAGAGCCTTAATCCTTTTACAGTGTGTTTGTAGGGTGGATGTTAGGTGTAAGTTGAGTATGTAGCCAAGTCTGCCATGGATGTAAAGAGAGAGAGAGTCAAGTGTGTATCTTTTTCTCCTCGTCCCTTTGATGTGTATTTGGTTTTATCTTGAGGTTATTACTTTGGGGTAGTGGAGGGTGTAAGGTGGGTGGGTGGAAATGCGTATATGAGTAGCCGCACAGATATTTGATATTAAACTATTATAATGATTATATCACATAAATTCAAACTTCCTTGCTCTCCAATCTCATCCATTACTCCCCCTCCACACACACACTCACTCACACGTAAATATACAGACCCCCACCCATAGCACACGACACGCAGTATTTGTATACAAAAGCCATATTCTCTTCCTCTGTGTGGATTCTGTGAGAACGAGAATTTACATGAGCAGTGAAAAGGAGCTTTTTCGGCGGATTGTATGGAGTTCGGGATGGAGATGGAGATAAGAGTTATTTCGTGTCAGTTTGCATGAGCTACACTACATGACACTGAATTGAAGGATGTTGAGAAGGAGGAAAGAAACTTGCTGTGTTGTGTTGGTTGCAAGGAGGGAGAGGGAGACTATTTGCATGGAACGGATTTCGTCATTTTACTATTGCTCTTGGCTACAATTCTTTAAATGGGACGTTTTTAATTTCCGGAAAAAGCCTTTTATTTTTTTCCCTCCTCTTTCTCTCTCGACTACTTTATGCAGGGTGATTCACCCCTTTCGTTCTCTCTCAGTTGGCCTTTTTTGAAAATGCTGTAGATCTTTCTTGTTGTTGTTGTTGTATAAGACAAGAGCAGAAAAACATGTACAGTCTTTTTTTAAGTCAGAAGAAAATAGGAAATAAGAGCTGCTTTCACTCCATCGCCTTTCACTACATAGTCAAAATATGTGACGGATCCACGGTCTTCATCCTCTATATCATGTTTCGATGTTTATCGAGAGAGATCTGAATTAGGATTTAATTGCTCAGGTATTAATCAATTTTAGAAGGGAACCTCAAAAGTTGACTGAGAATAATTAAATTAAAAATCTAGGGAAATTGCCATAATTAACAATGGTGAATTGAATAGGTTAGGGATTCTTAACCAGCACAATAGAATATTGATCGTTTTCTGTGGGGATGGAGTGACCTATTATCTTCGTCGTGATTCTTCATCATGAATGTGTATAGCTTTTGAAGTGCTTCAATATTGTGTAATTTGATCGGATTAGGGTCTATTTTTTTCTTTGCAAGATATTAAAGATTTTATGTGTGTGTGTGTGTAGTTGGATGGGTGTTCATTCAGTTATGTATAAAATAACTAATTTGATTTGGATGGTTCAAAAATGAATTTTAATGAAAACTTGATGGTGAATATTTAATTTCCGCCTCCTCCTTTTCCTGTATTATATTACATGGTACCTCAAGGACGGATATTATTGTGACGAGGATCAAAATGGAGGTTTCCGTTCCTCTTTAAGTTTGACCTTTGAAATCAATTTTGTCGTGATATTTGAAGTTGTGCGTCTGTGATACTGAGTAGGACACAGTCAGGCTGAATTATCCTCTCTCTACAAATTGTTATGAATAAATTTATTCGAATTAGATGAATTATGAAGATTTTTAAGTGGAATTTCCACCAAGGCTACTTTGCATTAATGCAATGAAAATATAAGGATGATATCCTTATTCATTTCATATGAATACTCATTGAGCCCTTTTCAGTTGACAGCGTTAGTTGAATTTATTATTGGAACGTGGAATAATCCTCACTGTTAATTACAATTTGAATTTACTCGAGTTCAAAAAATGTTTTAGAAAGTAGCATTTAAAGAGGTATGAGCAAGCAGCATTCATTTTACATGGCAGCATATTTTTTGAAAAATTATGGATTGCATTTACTTAATAAAACTTTAATGAACGTGAATTATCGTATTAATTGTGTACATTTCTTTTGATTACAGACATTCAAGAGTTTTACGAGTTGACACTTTTGGATGACACAAAGTCTGTACAAGAGAAGACGGTGGAGACGATCCGGATTGCCACAAAATGGGAAGGATCCGATGGCCCTATTGCACCTCTACACAGCAATCAAGGACCAGTAAGTCTAAATCAAAATTGTTTCTTCCAGATTAAACGTACAGAGGGAAAAAAATTGTGGACTTTGAACTCGGATCATACTTTTCACTTTTCATACGACCTCCTGTAATTGCAAACTGTCATCGGCATGTACTATGTATATATCATGTATTTATATGTAGTATGTACGTGCGTAAGGATACAGCGGATATTCCTTTTAAAAAGTGAAAGGAGTTGAGGGGAGTCTAAAAACCCAAAGCTTCATTTCATTCAGGCTAATGCTCTATGAATATGTTATGATGAATAGCAGCTTTAAAGATTTGCGGAACCGTAGTGGTGAGGAACAAAGGTGAAAGGAGCAGAGGGAAAGAAAGATATGCTTTCCCCGTGAAACTCAGCTCAGGCTGGAACTTGTGATAAATGGGAAATTTCTCTTCATGTGGATTTAAATGAAAAAAAATAACTGGAGGAGGATATGGCAAGTGGTGTTCCCACTCTCTGCGTGTGTGTATATATACAATATGTAGGTACAGATGGTGGCTGTGTGTGTGTGATATTTCATGCATAAATGCATACAAATGAAAAATGTATGTACGTGACTCTCGTAATTTACTAATACGAGTTTTTCCTCTTCATTGTCTTGATTCTCAATTGGCTTGGACCCGGATTTGGGATTTGGAGGGTTGGTGCACTTTTGATCCGCTTTTTGCAAAAAAAGGATTTTTTCGCCTCTCTCCTCCATTTATATAATTTCTAGATAGGTAGGATTGAAATAATGGTAGATTTTTGCGTGGATGAGGGAAATACATGACGACAGTTTCTTAGGATTTCTGTGGATGGGGAGGAGAGTGTGATCGCACTTTGCACTATATGGTTTTTTGGGGGGAAGGGTATATGCCTGTATGTGTCTATATTATATAATGTTGGATGCACTTTCTGGTTTTTTACTTTGATACAGTGGCTGTGAGTAAGAGAGACAAGTTGGAAGAATGCTGACACGACACACAGTAAAGTGAAAAAGATAGAGGAGGATGAGTTTTTACAGAGTTTAAAAGAGATAGTTGTATTCAGACTGTTGTATGGTCTGTATGTAGGTGGGTGAAAGGGAGAAGAGAGAGAGAGGGAGAGAAACGGGAAAAGGCTCTATTGAGAATTGTTGAGGCGGAAAACATAAGTCGCCCCTTTGGTAGTTTCTTATCGTGTCTTTCATCCTCCCCCGATTCACGTTCTCCGAGAGGAGGGGAGAAAGTGAGAGAATGTTACGAGTGGAGAGCTGTGAGTCCTTCTCATCCAAGAGAAAGCGAGAGGGTGTTTCCTGCTCCTATATATCTAAACTCTGAATTTTATTGTTATATAATATGTATGTGTCCCATTTTTATGTGGGGGAAAAAGCGGGCCAACACTTTTATATAGGTTAAGATGGAAACCCTTTACCTATGTATGTAATACGTGTGTGTACATAAGGCATAAGTATACGAAGGTGGGTGAGAAGGGGGATGTTATTTTAGTAGAATCTAGACTATTAATAAATGATGTTGACTGTGCGACAAACAGTATAATAGAATGTATTTTTTGAATGAAGGGAAGAATTTCAGGATGAGATATTGTCTACTATTGGAAAGTGTGTAGGAAACTTTCTCTGTGTTTGTGTGGAGAATAATAAAAACATTTTCTCATCTTTTCACTTGGACAGAGGGACAAAGAGGAGGAAGAGTGTGTATGTGAGGGAGAAAGTAGCGTGAAATTTTGTTCTTGTTCTCTCGTTCAAATCTTTTCTATTGCAATTTCATATTGGCTGGTGTACACTCAGTTTCCTCCTCCTCCTCCTCCTTGCTCTTCAATAATAACTGTGTTTGTGTGTGTGTCAAGGGTTCTCTATCTGGGTAGGAAGTATGAAATAAATTTTTTGTGAATTTTTGATGGAGACATTCTTCTACTTTTACCTTGTCACAAAAAATGAGAGGGAGAAAGGTAGAGTCTAGGGATTGAGAGAAATGTGAACCTGAAGATTTGTTGGGCCAAGAATAAGGTTGACTGACTGGTTATTATTTGTTAAAGAAATATATTTTGCAACAATGAGGGTTTTCCCGTCTCCTTCTCTCTTTCTCTGTTTGTCGTCGATGGAGAAGAAATATATAAATTTGATTTGAGCTTTTACACTCCCATAGAAGGATGGATATGGAGATAGAGAGAGAGTGTGAGGGAGGGAGTTGTTGGAGAAAGGAGTTGGATAAAAGGCGTTACTTTTCTCAGTCGCCAGTTTTTTTTCTCATTCAAACAAACTTGTCCAGGGGAAGGGAGGGGATGAGAGGTCCTTCGGAGAAGCTGAATAAAAGTAAAGAAGGATTTGACTGTCGAGTCGATTTAGGGCTGAGAATACTTTTTTTCTCGTCTCTCTCACTCTCTCTTGCTCCCAGAATGAAATGAAATATAGGATATGATAAAATATGGAATGGATTTTGGAATAAATTTTTCGTTGAATTGGATGGGCTTCTTGTGTGAGTGGATCAATGAAGCGCATTTGCGTTTACTGCACGACGATGATGCATGGCATTCTTGCTTGGTTGGCTAGAGAGCTGGGAGTCATCCGTACACGAGAGGAGGGTAAGACATGGTGAGGTTTGGGCATTGGAAGAGAGTGAGAGGTGGGGAGGAAAATCTGGTTTATTCTACTTCCTTATGCATCGTTCAAAGCTTTAAAAGGTTCCTGGAAGTGACTGAAGGTGAATTATTGATGATTCTCTCTCTTCTCAGCATGATGATGGAGAGTCCTTCGTAAGGGGCGTCTGTCAATTTCTCTGTTCCTTGTCCACATCCATATTGAGCTCAAAATTATTTTTTTTCCTCTCTCAGTCAAACCCTTCACAGACAGTTTTCATTTTTTTCTTGAGGAAAAATCAAACGTCTCCTACTACTAATCTCCAACTCTCGTCCTTCTATAACCGTTTTTTGATCTTTCGAGGATTTTTAATAAACTTCCACTCATCACAGAGTGATTCAAACGAATTCATTTACAGTTGGGTGAGATTTGTACACAGAGTTTGGAGTGTCGTTTGGAGGATTATGAAATGAGCATCAGTTCCGCAAGAAATACGTGTCATGATTGTCACCTTGTTTCTGTAAAATAATTTCCTAGTAAAGACTGTTGTTTGACATACGGAGAAAGTTTTCAGCAGAACCTTTCTTGGCGTACATACACACACGCTACGCGAGAAGTCCTTTTTTATTACCATAAATAGAAAATTTTTTGATTACTATTTAATTTACTCTGGAGGAAATTTTGACTTTTGATTTTTCTACGAAAATTTTCAGATTGGTTGAGAGAAAATGAAGGGATTCTTGGAACTCTCCTGGTACAAATTCAAAATCATTTCCTTATTACAGATAATGGACTTGGAGAAAGTGTATGGTTAGGTTTAAGGGAAATTCTGAAAAATGTTTAGATATCATCTTGTATGAGCCATGGGTTTTCATTTTCCTCTATTTTTTTCATATTATATTTGATTGAGATGGGTGCGTGGGTGGGAGTGAGTGTATTGTTAAGGAGATGAGGATGAAAATTAAATAAAGAGTAATAGCGAGAGGGAAAGGGATAAAATGGGGAAGAGAATGAGAAAAATATAATACTGAGTTTTAAATTCGGGTTGGGTGAGGACAAAAGGAAGACAAGGATGAAGTAGCGTCGTAACTTAGATCCCAAACCCACAGTGTCACATTATATGAGAGCAAGTGGGGAGAGAGAAAGAGAAAGGTTTGAAATGTGGTTGACAGGGAAGAGGGGAGGGGAGGACTGGAGATGAGGGAGGAGGAGGAAGGTGGAATTCAAACTGGAGTTTCCCAGCCTTGCTTTTCTTTCTTTACTGCAGCAATTGAATAGGTATATGAGGGAAAGAAATAGAGAGCCATGGATGCACGGATGGTCTTTATGTATATGTGTGGTTCTATAAAATCCACATTTTATAATGTATTGTGTCAAACACTCCTCAACTTAAACAAGGCAGAGAGAGAGAGAGAGACAGTATTCTTTAGTATATTATGTTCTCTTTATTTTCCCACCGCTTTGATTGACTTTGAGATTCAAGAAATTTATTCCAGCGTCCTGAATTTGTGTATATTATGAAGAAGACTAACATTACGTACATAAATGTTCTTTCTATTTTTTCTTATTCCATTTTTTGAGACACACGGAGACACAGAGAGAAAGAGAGGCTCAGAAAGGGAAACGTCGTTCGTTTCAGGACTGGAGACTCAACGAACCTTGTGGAGGATTTAATTTGATATGTTCAGTCAAAATCTAACGAATCGTTCAATATATACATAGAATATAAAGATGTTGTGCGTGTGTATGTGTATATAATATTATTCCATTGTCAGTTGCCTTGCCATGAATGGACAAATACCTGATTCGATAGTGCTGGTTCAAAGAAAACTGCTCCACGTCTTTTTCTTCTTCTTCTACTTCTTCTTGTAAAGCCCTTTTCCTCCCCCTCCTCCTACTTTCTCTCTTCTACTTTTGTCTTTTAAGATGGCTTACTTGTCAGTCCTATCTTGTTGGCCTTTCTTTGAAAATTCTCTGACGCATTGTCTTGAGAAGGAGAGAGAGAGAGAGGAAAACTTGTTAGGTCCAACTATAACTCTTTTTTTTTGTTTTTTCCCTTTTCATGACAATGCCTCAGATATTTCGTTTTGTGTATGTTTTCCTCCCTCTCCCTTTCTCTCTCACTCAAGAGTCCACCACGTTTCTCTGCACTCTATATGAAGATGAAGAGAAAGTGGGGGTTGGAGTATGGAGGGGAGGAAGAGGGGGAGGGACAATATTTTAGTATTTAAGCAGTGGTCCTAGTTACGCATGGCCATGCCGAGTCCGACTTTCTCTCTCTCTTCCATTCTTGTTGTGTGTGTAGAGGATGAGGAGTGAGAGAATAAGGGAAGAGAGAGAGGTGCCTTGGCCACAATCTAGGTGCATCATTGTGACATGTGCGTGACTCTCTCTGGTGAGACTTGAGGACGTACAAAAAGTTTGTGTATGGAGGAGAGGGCAGGATGTAGAGGGAGAGAGAGAGGAGGGGTTGGAAGAGGACCAAATTGTGTACAGAAGGAGAGAGAAAGGGGGAAGGTTGTCACATCCACGTCACATTGTCACCTTCCTCTGGAAGCCAATGTCGAGGACAGAAGTGTACAGAATGTAAAGATCATGGCTCTGTAGACTCTCTAGACACTGTGAGGCATGAAAAACACACACACATGTAAAACTTTTTTCTCTTCCTTAGACGTTTTTTCCTCTGACTTTCTTTTCTCTTTCTTTCACTTTTTCTTTCCCCTCGCTTCTCTACCTCCCTCACTTCCTCTCTTGGAGACACAATGATTTTGTGAGGTCTTTTCTGGGGCTCCATGAAATGTTTACACTTTTAACTGTGCACAATACGATGTATTTTATCTTTGTACACCTTTTGCACGACCCACCAAACACACACACTCTTTCACCCTTGACTTGAGGCCTCTTGTTCTCTCTCTCTCTGTCAGTGGTTGGTTCAGTGACGTTTTGGACGTTCAAGTGTGTTGTTCAGGAGGGTTGATGTGAAGGCTGGAAGTCCTTTTTTTATTTTTGTCCTTGGATTGTTTTTTCTCACTCTATTTCTTCTCTCTTCCTTCGTCGTCCTCCGCCTTGTCGTTGTCTACTGTTAAATACAATTTGAACTTCCGCTTCAACATTTTATTTCTGTGTGCGTGTGTGTGTGTACGTATGTGTTGTAAAGCTTGCATCTGGCATCTGTATAAACATTTTATGGCCTTTGAAGGGACAGAGAAAGGTGAAGATTTTTTAAATATGTTTTGGCTGACTGAGTATACAGTATGTGAAGGGTAGAATGAATAGAGATTGTAGACACAAACACACACACACACACGTTCTCAAAGAAAATATTATATGAGCACACTTTATTTGTTCTTTTGGCATATTTAGGATATGAGGCATGAGTTGAGTGTGTGGATAATGGGAGGAAGGGAGGAGGAGAGTGGGACACAGACTGAAAGAATGATGAGCGCGTGTTAATGGCGACTGGTTAAGTTGGGCACTTGGAACGACAAGATTTAACTGCGTTTTTGAACTTGAAACAGGTTATTAATACTCGCTGGAAGTGGGTTTTTTATTTAATGTAATTAAACTCTCTCTCTTGATTATTTACAATTCATCCATATGGTTCACTCTCTCTCTCTCTCTCTCTCTCTCTCTCTCTCGTATTATGTTTCTCAGATTGGGTGGGAGTCAAGGAGAATGGATGGATGTTTCTCAGATTCTTGATAATATTTATAAAGATTGCCGACACTTCTTTTTTATATATTTTTACAAATGTTGATAGAGCGGATGGCGTATATGGGGGGAGGGAGGAAATAGTCTGGGAGTGTTGATGGAAATTTAGTTGGGGAAGTTACAGGGTACATTAAAGTTGGATTGGTTTTTTTCTTTCTTTCTCCTACTCAGCGTTGACTCAGAGTTGGGTTTTACTCGGATTTTTATCCCTAATGATCACGAGGAATGATCTTTGGTTTTTTCCTCATGTCATTAGAGTAGGTCAATCAAGTATTTAATGTTTGTTGGAGCGTACCGCAAGGTTTTAGCACATGTAGCTTGTCAGCACGTCATATGAATCATATGTTATGTTGGAGAAGGAAGAGGAGGAGGAGGAGGAGGGAAAAGTTGGAGACATAATACTGTGTAACATTTTTGTGGTCCTGTATTATATATTGCTGACTGGTTGTTGCTACTCTTGTCTCTCTCTCTCTATTCTCTATAAATAAAAGAGTGAAGAGAGAGAGTTTGGAGGAGGAATGAGGCTTCTCATTGGTTTTATCGATACTTGATGTGAACATAATTTTTGAGAGAGGGGGGAGGGGAAGGGGTGATGGTGGAATAAATTATGGAGAATTTGGTTCCATGAGGATATCATGCCAACATAATTCATATATATCATCTCTTGGGCTAACGAGAGAGAGAGAGAAAAGAAGATGGTGGTTCGTGTGGTGGTGAATAAAGGAGGAAGAAATGGTGGGTATCTCATAAACATAGCAGGCAGAGTTAGTTGTATGATGGAAAATGTAGTGCATACAGAATACAGAGAAAGAAAGGGAGGAAAGGAGAGAGTGTCTTGTTTGTGTGTGTGTCGTGTCGTGTGTGCTGGAAAAAGGGGATGGAAATGAAGGAGGAACAGTTTAACTGTGAATTTCTATATATTGTGTGATTTTGGATACAGTCTGACTTTGTACTTTGTAGTCATCTACTGTAGATATAGGTTGATTAGATACATGGAAGGGAGAGAAGAATAAATTTGCACAATGCATGTGTGTGGCTTTTGAAGGAATCTTGCCAAAATTTTGATTCTCCTTTACATTCATTGTCTGTCCGTACATACATTATCTATTCTGCCTTTTATGCTTGAGCGTGCATGTATTTATGTATATTTTTGTGTGGGGAGTCTCTTTCTCTAGTTGGTTCGTTTTCTCTACCATTAGGTTGGTTGCTGTACAAAAAGTGCAGTGTGTGGTGTGGGGAAAAAAAGGATATGATGGAGATTTTCATGTTCATAATATGCAGTATGTGGCTTTTTTAGGTTTTTGATCTGCGAACATGAACAGTTCGACTGTACATAATACATGTAATGTGTTGGGGTAGAAGAGGGAGAGAGAGTTGGAAACTATTTTTTGGCTTGAGGTCAGCATGAAAATGTTGCTGCTACTCTACTCAACTCTGTTACTACTGTACAGTCATAGTAGTAGTTACTGTACAGGAATAAAAGTATTGAGTTTTAAAAAAAAAAAAGTTGGAGAGGAAGCGTACGACAGTCACTGTGTGTAAAGACATTTTTTTCCCCTTCAGAATTGTATGTACGTTTTGAGACTTGGATTTCACGCAAGGACAAGACATATTTGTGTGTGTGTGGAGAGAGAGAGAGGGAGGGAATGTAAAATAGTGTAGATAGAGATGAACATTTTGATCCTCATTTGTATGCACGATGCTATGCAAAGGAAGAGGGGAAAATTATAGACGCGCAGTTAAATCGGCAATTCTCTCTCTCGCTTGTAAAGTGTAACAAGGGGGAAGACTCATTTTCAAATATTAAATTAGTTTATTTTATTCTGGTGGACACTTCCCTCCTCTTTCTCTCGCACGCTCCCTCAGGGTAATGTCCTCAAAATTATTTAATGACTCGCATGGACGTGGGGAAAAGTTCTTTTTTTGGAAACAATTTATACACGGTTGCTAATTATAACTTGTTCATTTTGTATAATACAAATGTCGTCGTTTTAATTACGCTTGCCTAACTCTCTGTCCTTTGTATTCTATTTTTATCCTGGATATTTATGATATAGAGAGTTCAGTCTGGAGTTTATAAAACGGATGAGAATGACGAGACGGGATGGGAAAAATTTTATGCATTGTGTGGAATAGAATTTGTGAAGTGGAATTGTCACACGGTCACTTTCTGGTTGATGAATTAATTTTGGTGATTTTGTAGAGAAGAGATTTGGTATTTCTATTCACTACTATTAAGAGTGTGAGAGAGTGAGACTCTCTCAGCACTGACTAAACTCTATGGGATTGTTTACGTTAACTAATATCTTGGTGATTTCAAGTCTACCCACGCAACTTGATGAATCATGAGGGAAAGGAAGAGAGCTATCGAAAAAAGGAAGGCAGAGTTAGACATACAATGCATGTATTATCTATATATTATTGGCGGCACACTTCACTGCTCTTTTTTGTTATAGAAAAAAGGATTCCTTTATCTGTGTGTGATGTGTGAACTGTTGACATGGGTGAATGTACAAGGTACATTCGTGATGTTGTTGTACATACGTATAGGAAATGGGAGAGTATGTTTTTTTTATGATTGTAACTTCCCTTTTAGACGTGGAGAATGTTTTTGGGAATTGATGCAAAAAAAATGTTTTGAGTTTTTGAACTGGGGTTTCGGGATCATGACAGGAGGAGGAGTGTTGATAATTCTGAATGTAGATTGACGTTGTTGGATTTTGGAGAGAAAAGAAAGTGGTTGCCAAAGCACATAATTGTACATTGGCCCTTGGAAGCCTTTTCATAGAGAGTAGAACAGTTGTTGATGATGAGGATGGGATGTACGACATTTTCGGGAGGTTAAGGGTGCATAACCCGTATGGATGTATATATGTGTGCGTATACTTTTGGATTTTATTCTCTCTGCACAGTGATGTTTCGCCCTGTGCACTTGGACGTTGGATTTGGTGTGCAGTGTTGAGATTGAAAGACGAGAGGGAATTCAGGAATGTTGTGGGATGGATGAGTAGGGATACTATTCACGCATAGACAATTAAATTTTAAATAGAAAATAAAAGCATTAGTTTTATTGATGTTTGGTCCTCCCGTGAGTCCCTCCGTGAGTGAGTAGAAGAGAGAAAGACTGTGAGTTTGTGTGTGGTTATGCTCTGTAGCCATGTGTTTTGTATCTTTTTGTGGAGAAGACTCTACTAGCTGAAGCTGATACTGGTTTGGTCTTGAGAGGGGGAGGGAATGTGAGAGTCGGGGATGAAATCAGAGGTAATTAAAACTAGTGGAGTCATTAAAAAGAGAGGATATTATGAAGCCAAGTATCGTTCGAGTTGTTTGCTTAGCTATGCTATTGCTTATGAGGAGAGGGAGGGGAACTAAAGTTCAAAATGAGGATTGTGTGTGTGTGTAGTGTGTACAGAGGGACAAATGAGTAGAGAGCTCATGTGGTCTCACTAGATTACATTATGTTAGGGTGGAGAGTATGTAATGTAGATGGTGGATGGAGAACGCAATAAAAGCTTTGGTTTTATTTTGTGGTAAATATGTAATAGACTAAGTTTGGCTCTCATTCTCTCAGTATTCGCCAGGAAATCCGAGGAGGGGGATTAATGGTGGATCAAACGGGTAAAGTGGAACAGGAACAATGTGGTCAGTACGGAGTGTACAATTTTATATTGTGTATTCCAAGTCAGCTCACTCCTCCACTTCGTTAATTATTTCCAACGAGAGGAGAGTCTCACACATGACGTCTTCATTTTTCCTCCTTCCTCAACATCCCATGAAGGGAGGATTGTACTCACAATTTACTTGTATGGAGTAGAACAAAATGAAATGGAATGGAAGGCAAATAAATCTCAAATGAGTTTTGTGCTCTATCCCTCTTTCTCTCATCCTGATCCTTATCCAACTTGAATCTTCTTGTCCTGTAGAGGTAATTTTGAAGGGACATTTAATCTTGACTCAGAGAAAGTACGGATATTTAATTTTGATTTGGTTGGATGATAGCCACTCACATCCAAATTGGAATCTCTGACGAGTGTCCTTTGAAGACATATTAGTTGAGTTTGTCTGGTGACTCTTTTAGATCTGGAAGAATGAGCAAATGTAATTAATTATTGTCATTTGTCAAAAAGTTTTCAGTGTTCATTTAGGATGAGATAATCAAATGAGTTACTATATTTGTGCATAGAATGAGAGGTGACCATGTTTGGTTTGTTTGTCTAAACTCTTAATGTGATGGAGGCAGATTTAATTTTATGTGTATTTTTTGTGTCAACTGGGAATGGACAGTCTCAATTTTTGATTTGTGAGGAGAGTGTTTGTTAGTTATAAAAGTTAATGTCTCTCAAAATCAAAATGGATGTGTGTGTTGTGTGTAGCCAGGACATGTGGCTTCCTCAACGTCTAGACGAAACATGGTTTTTTGACAAGTACATTTGAGTGGATTATATATTATTTTATTTTGCAACTAGTTTTTTCCCTCTGTCTCTCCTTGTATGTGCCAAGTACCTTGTAGTGTGTGAGCACCTTTAAAGGAGGAGAGAGAGAGAGAAAGAGAGAAAAGAAGCCGTCATGGAACGAGTTGTTGGTACAAGATTTGGTCCTTCTCTAAATGACATTAGTCTTCTCTCCTGGTTGCACATTACCTCCTCCATTTTCTTTCTTTTCTTGTCTTGTTGTACTTTGACGGAGAGGGAGGCGATTGATGAAAATGACAATTTGAGTGTACAGGTTCAAAGGTCAGGTTTTTTTGTACTTCTGATTCTATTCTGTGTGGTGAGTAAACTGTAGGTTGGTTCCAACAGTAAAGAGAGTGTGTGTCATACTCATGTATGAGACTCATGACAGGGAAGTGTATAAATATTTTGATAGGACGGTATTATTCTTGAAGAATTATCTTTTGAAAATTTTATTTATTGATACTAGTACTGAGGGACAGGGAAAAGGTGTAGGCCAATGTGTGTACGTGTGGTAAGAAGAGAGAGGAATGTGTGTATTGAAATAAATTGAAAGAGTGTCTTAAATATTTAGTTGTTTAGAGGCGGTACGGTGTTTTTCACTATGTTGTCTGTGTGTGTGTGACAGAAGAGATGATGTATGAGTTTCGGGAAAGAAGTCGGTGAGAGAAAAAGATGGGCATGGGTAGTCGTCGTAAGGGGGATTTTGTATGAGAGCGAGAGAGGAAGGGCGGGATGGGATACAGAAAGAGAGAGATATTATTTACAGTAAGTTGTGGATATAGGAAAAAAGAAAGATATCTTTTAAGACATTAGAGAGTATTATAGTAAGAAGAGGAAAAGGTACACATATGAGAGAGGGGCAAACTGGCAAGCATATAATGATACACACTCTCACACATGCAAAAACTACGTATGAGAGAGAGAGAGAGAATTCCCGGACATGTAATTTCCAAGTCACTCTGTCCTCATGCTCAGTTTCGTCGTCATCAGGGCTAAAAATAAAGTTGGGGTTCATCTGCATACAGATTAGAGTACAGAGTCAGAGGAGAGGATATTGGCGAATGTGTGCAAAATGTAAAACACCTTTAGTCTCATTCGTGGACTTTTTACTCTCACTTGTTGTTGGTAATCTTCTCTGATCATCCAACGTCTCTCTCTGTCTCTCTCTCTCTTTTAAATGCTGAGCAGATAGCGGAAAAAGGAGGAGACACCGATATTCCTGGATTTTATTTAATTCCCTTCTTCATTCTTTCAGTTCCCTTCTAATTGTAATTCTTCTGTTAACCCATCTCTAGTTTTTGAGAAAATTTAATTTAAGCTCATTAAAATAATTTGAAAATAAAATGTGAATTAGTGATCACAAAATCATGAAAATGACAAAAGGGAGGAGAAGAGCATCTTGAGTTTTTTTGTTGTTGTGTTGTTCACTGTTGTCGTGTGGTGTTTTTTGACGTGGGGGAATTGGGTCAATTTTTGAAGTGATTCTTAATTGTGGGGTGACAAAATATTAAAAGAATGTTGGATGTGTAATGACAATTTCTACACTTTTGTACGTTGGTTGAGGAAAATTTGATTCTCCTTGTTTGTGTGTGTGTGACAGGGATGTTTTTAGTGTTGAGTGTAATCACAGACAGTGAGAAGAAAGTGTGTGTGATTCATTTGAAGCTTTCTTTCCTTTCTCTCTGGATTGAGGGAGAGGGAAATACAGTTTAATTGAAAGTCAAAGTTGGGATTACAAGGGAGAGGGGAAAGCAAGGAGTGACAATGATTGATTGGGTCTCAATTGTAAGACACTCGAGTCAACGATTCTCATCATACGTGAATGGGGTTCCGAATAAAGTGAGACAAAAGAGGAGGAAGAGGAATCGGGAAGAGCAAGAGCAACACATGCAAAACTTTCTGAAACAGCAGCAACAGCAGGCGGCAGCGGTGGCGGAATCAAATTCCTTGACAGGGGCCAATCGCACTTGTGATACGTTGACTAATAATTTGGTTACACTGGGTGAAGAGGATGATGGATCTAGTCTTAGTGCTGGTCACGTTCCAGGCTGTTCCTCTTCTTCTTCGGTGGCAGCTTTGGCGGTGGCCATCGCTATCCCAAGTACTGCGACCTCTTCACTACAACAACATCATCACAATTACAATCCTAATTGTCACGTACACAGGCGGAATGTAAGAAGTCTTTTCTCAAAAATATCGGAATACTAGAAATTCCTAACACTCTTTCGGGTGAAATACCTCTTCTGTGTGTGTGTGTGTGTCTTTACTGTCATGGGAGGATTTTTCCTCTATTCGATTTCGGGTAGAGACAAGGACCTCGCTGATGACAGAATGGTCTCATTTGATTTATTCGGAGCGGAAAAGGAAAATCAGGGAGAGAGAAACTATGAATGTTGGAAGGGCCGTCGGAGAGAGAGAGAGGCACACACACAGTCCACACGTGTGTGTGTGCTTTGATTTTTGTGAAGTGTGCTAGAGATAAGTGGGAAAGAACTCTAACCAAGTAGTTAGTTGCTTCTCTCTGGGTGTATACGTGTATTATGAAACAATAAGGATAGCGGAGGGGAGAATTTCGTGTCAAAGTCAGGTAGATTTATTTTGGGAATCTCTTGAGCAAGGCGGAAGCTGACTACGTTCAGTGGACTTGATTTGTGGTTTCTAATATGTAGGTCTCTGTTGAGCGAGTCAGTGTGTGTCCTCTTGACTCTCTCTCTTTCTCTTTCGGTGGTGTGTGTGTGTCTCCCATCTCACTACATATTTCATTTGTGCTAAAAAAGAACTGGGAAATCATATTTATGTGTGTGCATCTGTGTAACGACGGTGTGTATGTGTGTGTGAAAGAGAGAGAAAATGTCAGTGTCCGCTCCAGGTAGCTAGACTTTTCTAATTTCGTGACAAAATCTGTGCGTTTGACTTGGGGTTTCGGATTTCACATACTGCAGTACGTAGTACCTGCGCTCTACTAGGGATTTTGTATGTGTCAGAATTTATATATTATGAATGTCAGTTGTTACAATATTTAATGGAAGGAGAAGAAGTTTTTGAAGGGACACCTAATATTTTTATCATACAGGGGTAAAGTGCATGATGTAAAGGAAGTGAAAATTAGTGTTATCATATTGATGGTAGAGTCGGGTTGTTGTTGTTGTTGTTGAGGAAAATTTTAGCAGGGATTTGTATTCTGTGAGTGAAACTGGATAAGTCAAGTAGTGGAAAGAGGAGATGGGGAGAGAATGTTTATGGAGTTTATGGAGGGGAAGAGGAGAGCGAGAGAGAATGTTGAAATTGGAGATCCTCCACGTTTAAGCATGATCGGTTACTGGGGGGCATTCAGCTTGGCTTGTTGTTCTACTAGTAGATGTTGTTGTTGATGTGGTGGTAGTGAAGATATGGAAGGGTGAAATGGTTTCATTGAACAAGACCTTTGTTTAGAGTAGCTAATGAGAACTTCTCTCTCTCTCTTCACCAACTCTTGCACAATTTTCCTCTTCATCTCTCTCTCCCCCTCCCACCCTCCTGTCGGTTTCCAAAGTCTTGTCTACTCTCACCCCTCTCATTTATATTGAGAGTTGAATTGGCTACTCTGTCTTTCATGTTTGTACAGGGTGACAAAACTGAGGCAAGTCTAGGGTTTCATTATTTGAGAATTTTGACACAAAGATTTTCGTAGTTTTGGGATGAGGATGGAATTTCGGTTTTTAGGATTCAGGTTAAATGATCAAAATGAGATTTAATAACGGAAGTATTTAAATGATTTCTCAATGTAAAAAAGTATCGCTGAATTAACTGAATAAAATGACAAAGCAGGTGATCTAGAGATTTCATTCAAGTTAATTGATTTGGCAATTGGTTCAAAGTTGAATGTGACCACAGCCAAGTTTTGGGATGCTCTTTGACACTCCAAAGCCCATGTAAATTGGGTGAAATCAGAGAGGAGACGGAAGTCATCAGGATGGAATATTTTTCCGGATCACACTGTACGTACATTAGGGTTCCCTTTCCCTCTCTCTCTCTATTATGATGATGTCCTAGAAGCAGTTATAGGAGGAAAAGGACAGACCACAAGGGTTTCATTAAGCAAGCATTGCCAATGAAGCTGGGGGGTCATATTATTCCAACTGCTCTTTCTCTCCCTCTTTCTCTCTATGTGTATAATGTATACTGTTACAATATTAACCTGCCTTCACAAGACAAGAAGAAGAATAATAATGTACATTTGCAATAATGGCTTCTGGTTTACCCGACAACCGTATAATGTGCCCACCATTATAGACAAACAGAGTCTTCTTTGTGTACTACATTTTGATAGGATATTATATTTATATTATTATGTGGTGGTGGGGTGTGTGGCGGGAGTAATATGGGACATCTGAATGTTGTATGCTGAGTATGAAGTGTTGTTGGATTAGCTGACTATGGCAATTATGAGAGCTTTTTGTTTCATTTCGTCATGGACCAAGTTGAGGATTTAATGTCCATGTGAATGGATTGTACGCGAGGATGATCTAAATACATGATCATCGTGATAGTGGTGGTGGTGATGTGGGTGTAAAAGTATTATGTGGTGACGTGGTGTATATTAACGATTTGGATCATTTTGTTTTTTTTTTTTTTTTTGCAGAAAATTTATGGAGACGAGAATGTGGGGAAACATCCCATGGATTTGGTGGATGGGTCCGGTCAACAAAGATCACCTTTCAACCATCACAATGTGATGATGAATCAAACTTCTCCTCAACAATATAATGGCAAGGATATCCCGAAAAGTCCCAAGGTAATTCAACTTACATTCACAAACTAACTGTCTAACTATCGTAGACTACTTTTCTACTTACCTAGGGATTTGGTTTTGAATTGAAGTAGTTCACCACGATTATTTTACCAATTTACACGGTTAATGTAACTGTTGGATCCTTGTCAGATGAACATTAGCTCGTGTAAGCTTTTGTGTAGAGATGGGAAATTTACATGCACAGTATGTGTGAGCAATGGGCACTGATCATCAAATGAAATGGAGGGAAAAAGCATATTTCAGTGTGAAAAATAAAATAAATCCATGTGAATATTTTTATGCCCAAGAATTTTAGTTCTCAGCTATGAAATTTTAGGTATTTCCAGTTAAAGTGAATTTACTACTTATGTGGAATGGAGAAAGGAGTGAAGAAATACAAATGTAGGTTAATGGGACTTATTACTTTTCACAGAACAATTTTTTTAAAAAAAATATTGTATATTTTATTTACTGAAAACTGCAAGACTAGCATTAGTTTGTTTGGGTTTTGAGTAGTCTTCCTTAGAATAATCTGCGAAATTGCACACGGGAAAGGCAAAGGATGCACAGACACGGGGATCAAGTATCTGTGTATTTTTTTAAAAAAAAATCTCAATGTTGACATTAAAGGGAGATAGTTTTGTACGAACTGGGGGTTAATAACCTCAAATGTTTTGTGGATTCCATGAGGTCTTTCTATCTAAGAGTGTTTACGGGGTTAGATGGAAGCTAATTATGATATGGATGGAGGAAGAGGAGGAGGATTGGGAGAGAATGTAAAAGGGGAAAAAGGAAAGTGAGGAAGGCGTTGGTGAAAGGACTGACTACTCATGCCAGTCACAAGAAGGAGAAAAGGATGAGAGGTGAATTTGAGACTGTCTCCTCTTTAGCGTCGACGTATATGGCCGATAGGGTTTGTAGGATATTGTAGATAAATCCGTCTGACCCAACTCGTCTTCTTCTTCTCCTCAGCGCACTCCTTTACAATCTTTCTCCTTCTTTGCGACAAAGAGCAGTCTGGAAAAATGTCAGGGAAAGGAGGAGATCAAAAGAACTTACTGTGTGTTTGCAATGGGTAGAGGGAGAGGTTATTGACAAGTACGGAAGTTACTTTAAATCAATGAATCTAATGGAATATTAATCATGCAATCCCTCCAAGTCATCCAAATGCACAAATGGCGGAATCTTGTTTTTTATATTTGAGCTCGTTTGGGAGCTCAAATCACTTTTGGCTGGAGGGAGGAAATTGCAGCCAGAGTTTTTTTTCATACTATTTTCTCTTTTTTTATGGTGAATTTGTCCCAAGAAAATATTGTATAGCAAGTAGCAAGAGAAAAAAAAATTCGAATGGGGGTATGGAAATAGATGCAGATAATTTGGATCAGCATCTTTTTTTCTCGGTGAAAGTTTGGGGGGAGGGAGAAAATGTCCCATGAATTAGACCTGATGAGAAAAGGGATGGATTAGATGATGCCTGACTTTAATGGAGCGTTGAAAAAAAGGGGGAAGTACCCATACACAGTGAGATAGTAGAGACAACTTGGGTATTGATTGATATGTGAAAGGAGAGAGAGAGAAAGGAACAAGAGGTTGTTTGTTTTGTGGATACAGGGACTTGGATGGACGAAGGTGGAGTAGGACTGTCTCTCTCTCTCTCCCTGCGAAAAGTGTGTGTATGACTAAAGACTTGGTTTGTACCCTGTATTTAAGTTTTAAGTGAGTTATTGGACGTATGATTCAAATTAAATTATGCAATGAAAGTGGAATCAATTGAGAATATTGATCGTTCACAGTTTTTTCTAAAGGTATATAAATACTACATTGCATACATCATGTATGATATGGGGAGAGAGAAATATAATGCTGTTTGGATTGAAGCCAGAGTCTTATGGATGGTATGACCAGTCAGTGGATAACAAGACGTTTGGATGTATAGGTATTGTGAGGTATTATATGAGGGTGTGTGTTAGTCCATTCATTCTTCAGTATCGATATTCAGTCAAAGTCAACGGACTTTTTCTGTCCCGTGATGCTATTAGTTTTTTTTTTCTCTTTTGCTTCTTTCACTAGTCTATCAGCTCATTTTTTTTTTGTTAACTACATCAGCACTCTGGCAAATTTTTTTCTTCCTCTCTTTTTTTTGCAAACATTTTGTGCATGTATGGGAGCGAGGAGGAGGGGAGAGAGAGAGGAAGGATTACTGGAGGGTTGGTGGGTCGTTAAAGTTTTTAATATATATTTTACAACACAGTACACTTGTATAATGTGGGTTAGGACGATGTGGTAGTATTCATGTGGATGATACATAATGGGAGGAGGGGAGGAGGAGGACGGGTAGGATGGATGTTGAGTGTATTATTCGGGCATTTTAACGCATCGTCAGCTTATACACGGGTCTACTGGTAGTACAGTACAGCACTGTAATGAAATGAAATGAATGGCATTCAGAGAGTGAAAAAGTCGATAGCTTGATAAAAATAAATAAAGGATTTGTGTGTACATGAAAGAAAGCGAGTAGCTTTTGTATGCGGATGCTCAATCCGTGAACACACACATTTCCGTACTCAATATTATATACTCCGACACTCTCTCTCCAGTCTATACTATGTTCCACTCTCCACTCTGTTCTGGTTCATCGAGGACTGACTCAAAGGCAAAAGGGCTTTTCTCCCTCTCTCTCTCTCTCTCTCTCTCTCCATCTCCGATAAACTTTGTTTAGTTTTCTTACTTATTTCTAGCTGTCTGTCTTTCGTACTTGCCGATCTGAAGTAAAGTTTTCAGCTGTCCATTGGCTGGGAGAAAGGGGAAGGAGAGAAAAAGAGAAAAAAAATTTTATGTTGTGCAGATGGAAATTTTTGTTAAATTTTTAGTAGACACGAGTACCTCCAGTCTATTGTAGGTTGGATGTGCATTTTCTGATCTTGAAAATATATCTAGTCAGTGTGCCTCTGTGTACGTGAAGAGAGAGAGAGAGAGAGAGAGAGAAAGAGAGTGAACAGAGACAGAAGACGAGTTGAAAGGAGTCGAACAGTTGAGAATAGAATTTTTTTATTGTTATTATAGTGGAGTGCAGCAGTATTAGTGAGTGTGGAGAATAGCACACATAGAACATGCAAGGAGAGAGAACAGTCAACAGACGCCCTGTTCGTTCCAACATTTCGTTTATTTGTCTGTCTGTCCCTCCTGGTTACTTTCTTTCCGCCAAGTTGGTGGAACAGGGTTGTGTGTGTGTGGAGGAAGGAGGAATATTCAGAAGCTCAGTTTGTGTGGATGGTTATATCCAATGTGATGCATATATTTTCCGAGTCCTAGGTGTACCTCAAAGTGCTTCTTGTTCTCTTTGGTTTTAAATGAAAATTCAAGTTCATTCCTCATTTGTTCTCAATTCTTTGAGTTCTTGTTCTCTCTCCATTGTGGTCGCATTATTAATGTACACTTTGGGTGTGTGTACAAGTGTGTCAATTCAACGGGGACTTTTGGTTTACACCCTTTCTTTTCTGTTTTTGAACTGATGGAGAGAAGAAGATGGTTGTGGAGAGTTTATGGGTTTGTGGAGAAGAAGAGTGAGAATTTTGAAATCTGAGAAGTTTGATGGAGTGGAATAGTTGAAGAGTTAAAACTGGAAAGTGTGTGTGTATGTGCGTAGATTGTAGATGGGAGAAAAGAGAGGGAATGAAAAATTAAAAGTTATACATTGCCCATTATTGATGATGGGGAGATAGGAGAAAGTTTCAATTGAATACGGATTTTTTGACGAGGAGAGAAGAGAAGGGGAAAAAAAGCTCACGGCTGGAATATTTGATATTTCTCTCTTTTTTTTTCTCTCCGGTTCCGTTCCACTGGTGTAAGTCGAAAAAAAACTTGTGTACATACATCGCTCGGAGGAAGAAAGTGAAAAGGGAAGAAAGAGGAAGAGAGAGTCTCTCTTTCTTCGTTGAAGTATGTGTTGAATTGAAAGAGAAGTGAGTCAGTGAATATTTTCGTGATGGCCGTTTGTTTCAGTTTGACAGTTGTGATGGTGGTGGTGGTACAGTATGAGACTTGTTCTCATCATTTCCTGGGTGAATTGAAGCGTTGATCGGATATGTAGTTGTATGACTGTGACGACTGTGTATGTAGGGATGTAGTTGTGGAGACGGTATGTAAATAGTTGAAAGAAGATAGAAAATGATGTGATATTTCCTCCCAAAGCATTCACCATACTTTGATGCCAGCATTGATAAAAGAGAATAGAGAAAAAAAATTTGAAGGAAAGATGTGATATAATGTATATTTGGTGCGTGGAACTGGAGTTTATATGCGATTGAAGAGAGAGATATCTACTACCATCGTCTTCGCAACTAGTACTTAGTGTATAGTAAAGGGAAGAGGGAACAATGTGCTCAATCTGTCGAAAAGATGAGAAAGATGAATCGAAGGCTTATCACTTGTTCCGAAGGAAGAGGAGAAAACGAAAAAGTGTCCGTTTTTCCAAAATCATTGATGTGATCTCCGTTTCAGCAGCCTACTCCGATACTATTGAGGTGTCATAATTACAACTTTTTCTTCTCTCTCTCTACTCTGTTTATTAAGTTTTGGATGTATGTATCAAATGTAATTTGTCTTGTGTGCCACATACTATATGCTACATACGTACCATGGGTAACGACAGGTGTCAAAGATAAATGGATCATTATGGGGAAAAATAATTGTTCCGAGGACATACTTACTTAATATTTGTAGGGTTTGATTGGGACTCGCTCACTTGTGGCATATTCAGATGATATTCATCAATATTGGTTATCAATGATAAGTGACGATGAGTGAAATGGAGTTAATGGATGAGGGGAGTTAAGTAGACTCCAGAAATATATTTACTCAATTTCTGAACAGGTGCTGTATTGATTTACTTTGTAAAAATGTTTACTGTCCTCATTATTCTTTTTTGGGACATAAATAAAAGCCTTTTGTTAAAAGGGGTTGACTGAGACAGCAGGGACTTTCAGTGTGAGCTACAAGTAATATGCCAAATGCGTTTTAAATGGGATAAAATAGTGCAAATTTCTTAAAACAAATTTTGCATGATATTTAAAGTAATTAATGAATTATCCTTATATATAACATATCGCGTACATGTCAAGTAAAATCCAGTGTGATTAAAGTACGTGTTATTTTTATTTACAGATCCTGTCTGGATCAGACAGTTATCGTTCTGGAGACATCGATGCAAGTGGTGGGATTGGCTCCGGTGGATACTCACCTGTTGGCTTGCCCGAAGCAAAGCATGTAAGAGACAAAGAGAGAGTTACTACAATTGAATTAGGATGTGTGTGTAGTTCAGATGTTGTGTGTGGTGATGACGACGACAACAATCGCTTAATCGATAAAGTCATAAATGTCAATATAATATTTGAGAGAATTGTATGAAAATAATAGATTAGACTAATTGTTTTCCACATTAAGTAAAAAAAAGACTTAACATGTTGTTTTTTTGTGTGATTTTTGTTGTAGACAAATGGAGATGATGACTGGGTCTACGAAGAGATCGTACTGGAGAGGGGCAGCTCCGGGTTAGGATTCTCGATAGCAGGCGGAACAGATAATCCCCATGTGGATGACGATCCATCAATTTACATTACCAAGCTTATTCCAGGTTCAAAAACAATTTCCAACCAAACTGACTCAGTTTCTCAAACTACTGACAACATTAACTCTGATAGATTTGGATACACCAGTTTAGAAATATACAGACGTACTGAGACTCGAGGTTCATTTTTTTTAATTTTGTGGATTTAATTTTTCTTTTTGTTATCTCAGCCTGTATTTTTTTTAAATTTTTTTTTTTTCAAAAGAAACATTCAATTAGTCCTTTTTGTTTTCCTCTCTCTGTCTCTGTGCGTTGATGAGACTTTTGACAAGCACACTAGATATTAGAAAGTATGCACAATATTAATATTTATTTTTGGGTATGAAGAAGGACTACAGGGTGACACAATGGTATAGTGTGTGTATACTTTGTCTGTACCCTTATAGAAAAGGAAGTGAGAAAGATGAGGGAGTATAGAATTTGTGTATGTTCCGTCTGAGTTATATTATGATATTACAGGATATTCTTATTCATGAGAGTGTGTGTATGTGTGGGAGGAAGGGTGGCGTGTGTGAGGAAAATGTGAGATTAGTTGGTACTTTGTTCTCGTTGTTGTCCTTGCTTAAACTTTACGAGTTGGTCTGAAAAGACAAGGAGGTGGTCATAGTGATAATTTTCCCTTGTTCCCACCATCTTTGTCATCATAAAGGAAATGGTGAATCGCTAGTGAGGGATGAAAATGTATTTACGTCGTCAGGAAAGGTAGAATTTGTTAGTAATATACAAAGACACACACACAGTACACACGACACACATATACTGTATTATGCAGGCAGGGAGAGGAGCAACTTTACTTTTAAAAATTTTTGTTGAACCAAAAAGGGAGGATGCGGCTGCTGATAATAATATCCATATAATTACGCTGCTACCTTGCACAATACTCAAGTTTAGCATTTATTTAGGAAAAGTACTGTAGTATCCACTCTCCCAAAACTTTGAGAGCCGTGTGTTGTTTGTACAGAAAATAAATAATAATAAAAGTTGAGGATTGTGAGTCTAAACCAGAGGTTTTTAACTGACTAGGTGGTGCAGCTGCAACGGATGGGCGACTCAGAATCGGAGATGTCATTATCCGTGTGAATAGTACTTCTGTTGTTGATGTCCCGCATGCTACTGCTGTCGATGGTAATTTTTACTTTTCAGTTTCATGAGTGGACACCATTATTATTGAGACTACTGTATGTGAATATTTGTGAATAAAATTAATATTTTATTGGTTTTTGAAGCACTCAAACGAGCTGGAAACACTGTCAGATTGGTAAGGACAAAATTTTAATTTTTTAAAATAATTATTTATAAATGTACAGTGCAAAGAAGACATAAATTATATTTGTAATGAGAGCAACTTATGATTAAGAGAGGGAACACATGCGTTGATATGATTTCTTGAACTAATTCACACTTACTGTGTTTTCTGTAGATGGTAGACAGATTTATAATATAAAAAATGGGATGGAGAATGTTTTGGTGTCCTTCAGACATTTCTTAAAATATCACGAATGAGAATCTTGGTGTTTAAGAGTTGTTGACTCTTTATTCCTTGTCATTTTTGTCTTCTCTTCTCTCCCACTTTGTTCTCAACGTGCCGACTACGAGGATGTAGAGATTTTTTTTTCGGCATTATTTTACGGTACAAAAAGCTAACATCAAATAGAGATCTTTAGTACTAGTAAATTGTCTGTCGTAAAAAAGCAACAATTTTGTATTTAGTAGCTGTTTTTTCTCTCTCCCTCCCAGTTATATTTTTGTTTGTTTTTGAATGTGTACGTACTATGAATATTTTACAATAGGAGATACGCACTTGTTTTTCTTCTTCTCTATACTCCTCTATACTATAATGGCCAATGACAGAGTGTAAAAGAATACATACATGTAATAAAATGAACTTTGAAGGGTTCAATTGTTTGGGTAGTAAAGTTTTTGATTAATATTTTTTAGTTTGTACGTGCTAGTTTCTTTTGTATGCTCATTTTGAGAAATATAAAACTTCAATTTTATATGCATTGACTAAGGGTTTTTGAGGAGTTTTTTGTCGAAATACTATAAGTACTGTAACTGCACTGGTTGTTTCATGGTTTAATATGGTTTTTAAATTGTTTTTTGGGGGAATTAGCACGTGAGACGGAAGGGCCAGCCATTAGGGCCAACATTGATGGAATTGGAACTCTTAAAAGGAAACAAGGGACTTGGTTTTAGCATTGCGGGTGGGATTGGTAATCAACATATACCAGGAGACAATGGGATTTATATTACAAAAATATCCGAAGGCGGTGCTGCTTACGCTGACGGGAGACTTGCAGTTGGGGTAATGGCACACACATCAACGAACAAACAAAGACTTTTTGTCTTGCATAAAGTAAATTTTGATTTATTTTCCTAAATACAGGACAAATTGGTGGCTGTGAGGAATACTCCAGTAAGTTGGACTGGGATTTCTTTTTTTCATCTCATTTGTTGATATTAAACTTTCACTTTTGTTTGTTTGTGGCCACATAACATAGTCTTTTTTTTTAATTCTCTTGTATCTAGACTGGTGAAAAGAACTTAGAAAATGTGAGTCATGAAGAGGCAGTGGCAACTCTGAAGGCAACCGAGAACCGTGTAATACTTTTAGTAGCTAAACCCGATCAATCAGACCCATTATCAATGAATATGATGAATCAAATGATGGTGGACTCACGAACTCCTCCACCATCTGCTCAACAACAACAACTACCATCACCAAAGCCTCTTACACCGACAATGAACCTTAGCTCTCACATTAAACCAGCTACAAGTGAGGAAAGAATGACGGGTGGAGGGAGTGGGTCAACACTGTCACAAAGTCGTACGTCAGTTGCCAGTGGAAATACACCAAGGGGATTCAGTGATGATGATTTGGATAGGGAGCCAAGGAGTGTTACACTGCACAAAGGTGACTTTTATTTGAAAATCTTGAATTATGACCATTTTGGGCAAAATCAATATTATTACATATAAAATCATGGGACTTAATCCTCCAACATTCATGTCAGTCGTTATTAACCTTAATACTTTTGTATTTACTTTACACCTAGGCACGACTGGACTGGGATTCAATATTGTTGGTGGGGAGGATAACGTTGGAATTTTTATCTCATTTATTCTGACGGGTGGACCAGCGGGTAAGATACAACATTCATTTTATATGACGATTTAAACATTTGTGTATTCCATGACCTTTTTTAAAACAAATGTTTTCTTTTTCAGATCAAAGTAAGTGAATGGTACTTCCTAAACTGGAAGATGGTTTCATAAAAATTTAGGTTACTACTACTTTCACTCAACGAAAGTAAAGTTGGTGAAGTGGTAAAAATAATAATAATCGCTCATTCTTCCTGACTGAATTAGTCAGACTTGTGGTGAATTTATCCCTGTCTAACTAGCATTTTTTTTATTACAGGTGGGCAGCTAAAACGAGGTGATCAAATTCTTTCCGTTAATAGTGTGGATCTAACTACGGCAACACATGAAGAGGCTGCTCACGCGCTCAAGGTACCCTTCTAGGAAGAACATCTGTGTTTTAGGATAAAGTAGGAAAAGATTTCAATTGGTAACTCATTTAATTTTCTTTTGAAAATTACAGAATGCAGGTCAGACTGTGACACTTGTCGTTCAGCACAAAGCAGATGAGTTCAATCGATTTGAAGCCAAGTTGCATGACATGAAACAAAGCATCCAAAGTGAGTGACTTGACTGATCCAAAATTTGGAAATGTTGAATGTAATGTACTAATCAAATGTTTGAAATATGCTTTTGCTCACAGTGACGGGAAGCTTAATGAGGACTTCAAAAAAGCGAACTTTGTATGTACGTGCTTTGAACGACTTCGATCCCACCAAAGATGACAACTTACCTTCCAGAGGACTTGCCTTCCAGTTTGGCGATATTTTGAAGTATGAATTTTCGTTTGTTTTATTTCCATGCTGCATTAAAATGCAGCTTGGAAAGTGTAGGTGAACTGGATGAGGACACTGACCTTGACTAATTGATTATATTTTTTTCATTTTTTTCTTATCTTCAGTGCCACTTGTTATGATAATGACGATGAATGGTGGCAGGTAAACAAAAATTGAAATATTTTTAACAAAATGTTTTTTATATTTAAATAAATTTTAAATTTATATTTGCATATCACTCAAATTTGAAACTATTTGTATTCATAGGCAAAGCGAGTGTTGCCGTCAGGTGTAGAAGAAGGTATGGGGATCATCCCATCAAAGAAGAGGTGGGAACGTAAGCAAAAAGCTCGAGATAGATCGGTAAAATTTCAGGGAAAAAGCCCTACTCAAGAAAAGGTATTTGAGGCACGTTACTGGTCCAGCCTGGACCCCGTTTTTTATTCTCTCTCTCTCTCTCTCTTTCTTCTTAAATAATATGACAAACTTTCAAGTACATTTTAAAACAGAATTGGGATGAATGAGGGTTTAATGTCAAAATTTTGTTTTTATTCCAAACAGCAAATGTCAACGTTGGAGCGAAAGAAGAAAAACTTTTCCTTTACTAGTAAGTTTTCCTCCTAAGTAAATAAAGGAAAGTGCTGAGTCTTTATTTTATTTTAACTCTCTCAATTTGTCATTTGTAGGAAAGTTCCCATTTATGAAAAGTCGTGATAACATTGATGATGTCTCGGAAGGAGAACGTAAGTGTATACAATACGAATACAGAGCTGTACAAAGTAATCCACATTCTATAATAACTGATCTGAACGCTAAACAATTAGAGGTTTATCCGGAGAGGGTTTTTTGTTGTCATCATTTATAATTTCATTGAATCGCCTTGATATTTCATAATTATTTTCTTATACCAATTTTGATTCTTTTTCATGAACATACATATTTATTTTTTATAAATCCAAAATGTCAACTTAAAATATCACCAATTCCCAAATTTATTATAAATTGTCCTTTCCATCAGTTTTGTTTGATTATTATTTTATAATTTTTCCTTTGTAAGAAATACTTATTTTTGTAGGCCTAGATTCTTCCTGGTATACACTGTATATCCAGTGTATTAAAAAATCGACTATATTTTGAATATAATTACTAGTGACTATGTTTTGACAAAACGTAGAGAAGAAAATTTTTGAGATAATCAAAAACTGCAGTTAAGAAGATACAGCCAAGATAGTATCGAAAGATGATATTAGCCCAATTTTGGGGAAACGCAGATAAAGAGAATATAAAATTCTGATAAATTGTATGGAGACCCACTTTCTTAGACTATAGTAAGCAATACTTGAAGTCTAGACTAGGAGTATATACCAGGATTACATTACATATAGAGCCAAAGCAGCTTTGACTTCCATTTCGACTCTTGTCATTATCAAGATTGGCCTCAGTCCAACATCAATTATATCAAATTATTGTGGAGAATTACAGTAGTAGAAAATAAAGTCGAGATTGAACAGGAGAGATTAGATACTCTGAGAATTTTTGAGATCAAATTTTGTTTCCCAACCTTTTTTTATACTAAATATAAAAAAATTAACTATAATATTAAAACAGGACTAGAGGGAATACCTGCTCTAGATGGTGATTCTTCGAGCGTTCGTAAGTTTTTGTTTGATTGTTGATTTTCTGTTTTCTCCCCTTTCTCTTGTTTCTCAATCACTTGAGCTCTTTCCTTTCTTCTTACGAAAGCAAGGCGGGTTGTTTTTTTATCTCATCTCTCTCTCTATTTTTTTGGTCCTTGGTTTATTCGTATAATTGTTTCTACATACGTCGCGATTACACACAAAATAAAAGGCTCATTGAAGGTGTACAAGACGCTGTTGATACACTGTATGTATAAAAAGAGTAAGAAAAAATAATGTGGTGTGTTATGTTCTTATTCTCTCTCTTTCTCTCTCATCTTAACATGGAATTACGTAGCGTACATGGTGTACATGCAGGAGGATAGATTAGAAGGTATATCCTCAACTCGTGTTCAAATTCATTCATTTGTGCCTTTGTCAAACTTTTATTTTTTCTTAAAATCTATATTACTGTAAATTTATTGAAATGACGATATTACATTTATTAAATGTATTGCCAGTGTGATTCGGTCACAAAGTTGACCTCTGGCATAAAATTTTTTTGATAAGTGTGATAATTCTCAATATATATATTTTTCATATTTAAGAAAAGCTGAGAAAGTTGCTGCATTCTCCCTATGCACGTATACCTCCAACCTAAAGCTAAAGCGTTCTTTTATGATTTATTTCTGTGAAAGAAAGTTCTAAGTGTTACCTTGGTTTACAAATATTAAATGTAAAGCTGTCCTTTTAAAGTAGTAGTCAGGCTGTACAAGTATAATGTAGAGACTTATTATTATTATGAAAAATGATTCGTGCTTGCTCATATTTACGATGTCTTATATATTTCTCTCTCTCTCTCTCTATTTTTCTTCTTTCTTGTGTGTGTAATTTCGCTGTCATTGTCTGGAAGCTTTCTCCGTTTCTTCACTGTCACTTGACTCAAAGTCACAGTGAAGGAACGGTTCATTCTGACTGTTTATTGTAAGGGCACAGTTAATTAATATATGATGGTTCATGGTATGTCTAGAAAATGGAGATGATGCGGTGCTATCGTATGAGGGCGTACAACAGGTTTCCATTAATTACGCGCGACCTGTGATTATTCTGGGGCCCATGAAAGATCGCATCAATGATGACCTCATCTCCGAATTCCCAGAGAAATTCGGCAGTTGTGTCCCACGTAAGAGTCACACACAAACACACGCTCACTCTCTGTAGTATTCATAACTTTTTTTATATAATTTAATAATTGACCTTTTCTTTTGTGTGTAGACACAACACGACCGCGAAGAGAGTATGAGGTGGACGGCCGAGATTACCATTTCGTAGGATCACGGGAACAGATGGAGAGGGACATACGTGAGATTTTTTATTTTGAAAACTTTTACTTTATGTCAGTGGACTCAACTGAGTGAAGCTATTCTACATTTTGAAGAATGTGATTCAGTTTTGGCATAATTTGTTTTTAATTGCTCAATTTATAGAAAGTCATCTATTCATTGAGGCTGGACAATATAATGATAACCTATATGGAACATCCCTGGCAGCAGTGAAGGATGTAGCTGATAAGGTACCTAATTTGGTTGTTTGGGTGTTTTCAAATTTTTGGACAACTTAATTGACATCTTACTTGCAGGGAAAACATTGCATTCTTGACGTGAGTGGGAATGCAATCAAAAGGCTTCATGCTGCCTCACTTTACCCCATTGCAATTTTCATTCGACCTGTGTCCGCCGAGTCAATTATGTGAGTGGAAATTTCTCTGAATTTTATTACAAAACATATAGTCAAGATTAAGAACAGTAATGATAAAATTTTCCTCCTTCTGCCATGTGTAGGGATATGAATAAAAGAACCACAGAGGAACAAGCAAGGAAAACGTTTGAGAGGTGCGTCAAAATTTTGATATGTACACATCTACCAAAACTACATTTGTTATGTTTATGACTTTATTAATGTTTTCAATTGCTAAAAATTCAAACAGAGCCCAAAAAACGGAACAAGAATTTGGAGAATATTTCACTGCAATCGTACAAGGGGAAACTCCAGAAGACATATATTTTCAAGTGAAAAAAGTCATCGGAGAACAAGCAGGTCCGAGTATTTGGGTTCCTTCGAAAGAGAAGATTTAAGCGTTTACAAGTATTTTGAAAAAAAATGTGAGTGCTTTTAGTGCTTTGACAAAACCTATCAACCATTTCTCCGTTTCCGTACTTGAATTTTGAACAGTCTCATCTTAGCTGAAAAGGAAAATGCAAGAATTATCTCTGGATACTCTCAACTTCAACAAAAACTGCAATATCCTGTCATGCTCCTCCCAACAACAACAAAAAATACAAGATAATGTATAAGAAAATACAACTAGTAGACCACACACACGAAAAATTCTGATAATCGCTCTAGTTCAATTTAAACACGACAGAAGAAAAGAAAATTTACCATTAAGATTTTTTTAAGTTTTTTTATTTTACGTTCAGCCGTCCCACACACAGCGTACAACTCTCTGAATTATTATTTATGTAGTGGTACTGTGTTCAGTATTGTGTTATTTTTGCGGCTACATACTATTATTAACAATCTCCTTTTTTATTACCATTAAATCTCTTTGACTTTGACCAATTGATGGTAGCTAATGATGATACATAGTAAAACACTTTGAAAAAAAATTAAGCCATAATCACCTGTACAGTTAAACAAATATTTTATTTTGTCAATTTTACATAACGCAACAGAACGTCTGTAAATTGCAAAGAATCCTTATATTAGATGTTTTAGCAGTGGTGTTGAATCACGATAAACACATAATGTTGAAACTTTTTTTTGACTATTTTTTCTAACCTGGAAATCCTTTACACACTGTTTCTGTTAAAAATGATCATATTGTCTATTTCACAATTTTAACTTAAGGCATATCAGTTAGATTTTTATTTTTTACATGGATAATTAATTGTCTGGAACCGTTAAACCTCTTGTACCGTTGCCTGTTTGAATTGTTGTCACGATAATGTTTTTTTAAGAAAGAATTTTAATTGTTTTATCATGAAATTATGTAACATATGACATAATTTTATTTGGGTAGACACTACCCAATTACATTTTAAAAAAGAAAAATAATTGTATGTGTACATACAACGTACATAATAATATATTATATTATATTATATTATATCTGCTGTTGAGCATGAGCGTTCTTTTAAGAACAGCCATATAGGTAATGAAATATTGTTATTTTTTACAAAATTTAGAAATTTTAAACGAAACTCGGATAAGTGTTCTCCTGTACTTGTAGTTTATATTATACATTAATTAAGGACTCGCAAGCTGCGCTGGTTCAACTTTTAATCATCATTATCTCAGTTGTACGTACGTGAATACATACACACTTAAGGACGATTCTTCATATGATGATTATAAAAATTAAAGTGTAGGACTTAAGTACAATAAAATAATAATGATGTAAATAATGTGTACAACAACAAGATACAATGTTGAACAACATTTTGACCTGCATGTGTTTTAAAACAAAATTATGAAAGCTGGACATATTGAAACATTTATGTAGGATGCATGTATATATAGTGAAAGTTGTTTGTTAGTAAAAGAGCAAAATGAATAAATAAAATAAAAGGGAAAATGTAGGGAGAAATTGTGAATGATAATGAAATAAATTTAATTTTAAGGAAATTTTTAAAGAAAAAAAAACTTGAGAAAGAGTGAACTTTAAAGATCAAGTCATGGTCTTTTTGGTTAAAATGAGTTTTAGTGTTAAATGAAGAGAAGGTTTTAGGCAATTAAGAAAATAATTTACAATACTTTTTAAAATATGGAAATAAAAACTTATTTACTGTACTGATATACAGACAATGTCTTTGCCAATATTAGATTGACAGGTAGAAACCAAAAGAAGAGAAAGTTACACTGTCATTACTATACTACTACTACTATAATATTACATACATACGGTACTAGTGATAATAGAAAATAATAATAATGGTATAGTGTCCATTTTATTACGTGAAAAATAGAGTAAAATCACATTGCCCAATTGTTATCTATAAGTATACAATGTATTATTATATATATAGAAACTCCGTCTTTTTTGTAGCCGTTCAGAAATATCTGGATATACTATGACCACAGTCTATAGTATGTTAGGATAGTCAGACACACGCTTGGGAGAAAACTTTTCTTGTATTTCCTCCTGAGTTTCACAAAAGAGAAAAGGATAGGGTAAAAAAAGGAACCTTGTGGAAATGAAAGAGAAAGGATTTTTTATGACTGCACATAGTACATAAATATGCACACAATGTAGAACAGTGATGTGTCACAACGAGATACAATCGAGTTTAGTTCATTCAACAATAACATTGTTGTATGTATACTACATATTATAATATATTATTATTTTTATGATATAGAAATTTTTCCAGAGCAAAGCCTTACATTTTATGTTTGCGGTTGAGCAGTTATTGAATGCTGGTTGAGTCATTTGTATTCATTCATCAATATTATTTAGCTATGCTGAGTCAGTTTATCAGATGAGAGAGTGAAAAAGTAACAGACAAAGCATTTTTTCTGAGCAGAAGGGATAAGTGAATCTTTTTAATAAAACGTTAAATTCCAATTCCATAATAATTTTGAGTGAGAGAGAAAAGAGTGCCGTAGACATGATCTTGTGTGCTCTGCTGTTGAACCTTCAGCCTCTGTAAAACAACATATTATTAATTAATTATCCAACAATTACAAGCGTTAATTGTCAACCGCCATGAAATCAAAAAAAATAAATGATTGTACCTACCTTATACGTACACATTTCAAAAAAAAGTATATTATAATATATAAAGTTAAAATGCATGTACAGAAAAAAGGGAAGGTTCAGAAAATTTACCAAAAAAAGAAAAGAAAAAAGAATAATGTACTTTAACTTGTAATAGATGAGGTCATGTAAAAGGCATCTCTCAAAGAATGAATCAAAGAAAAACCATCGTTTTCTAGTACATATAATATACACATATTCACCTCGTTAAAATGGTAATAAATGATAAAAAAAATCAGCATACAATATAATAATTACTTGAAGTATGATATATAGCTCATATAATAAAATAATAATACATATAATATAAAAAAATGAACACCGGTGCTCTGCTGTGTGTGTTTCCATTTTCAGAGAGAAAGAAAAGGTGGTAGTATGATGATTATTATTACATACATAATAATGCATAAAATATACTCATGTACCTCCTTCCTTTAATAATAATTTTAAAAGAAAAATCAAAGATGAAGAAGAACAAGGATGATTAATATATATATACATATACGAGTAGTATGGAAAAAAGTATGTAAGTAGTGAGTATGTATTTGCAGATTGAGATGTCAGAATAAAAAAATTTCTGTTGTTCGTCGTTGTTGTTGAAGACAATTCAAAAACTAAAAGAAAATAAAGGATAAAATTGTCCTCGACACCAGCACCAACAGCAGCAGTGAATATGAGCACCTGTTACACGATTACATGATAATCATTGGTTAACTATGAGCAACTATTATAATGAAAAGATAATATTATACATGTAATAATTATTATTATTATGATAATGGCTACGTCGAGAAAAAAAAAATATTATTAAACTTGATTTTAAAGTATCTACAATCAACTCGCGTGTACACACACACAATCTACTTTCATTTATTTTCTTTCACATCTGTCATTTCATTTCATGGAACAGAAATTACTTTCACTTTCACGCCGCACAACCTAGTACAACTTTGACTTTCTCCAAAAGTGAAAGTTGTTATCTGTTTGGATAAACGATCATAAATATATCAAGCAAGAGTGATCGGAGCCGGTGAGGATTTATGCAATCATATCGTAAGTTATGGAATAGCCCCCAAGGATTTTTACGAGGATATGAACAAAATGAGATCTCCTCAAAGCTTCCTTCTAATGTTGTTTCATTATATATTTTATTTTTTCTTATGTTGTATGAATGGAGTTTGCTTCTACTTCCATGTGAGTTTGTTGAGTTGCTCATGGAGGAACAAAAGTGGATACATAGTCCTCCTGAATGTGCGTGTGTGGGGAATGAGGGTTGACAAGTCTAGACCGACCATGGAAAGAGTACAGATGGTATTAGTCCTACCTGCAATCTACAAAGCGCACCTCTTACGCAAACTGTAAGTGTGTGTACAGTGTTACAGAGAGGCAATGTTCACCTTATGGCATAGGGGATAAAATGTGAATTCATGTCAGTTCCTGGAGACTCCAGGTAAAAGTGGGCCCGTACAATCCGGGAATGACGTCACCCTCCCTCCCGTTACTCGGACAACAAACTCTCGGAGCACAACAAAACGAGCCAAAGTGAATTTAGAATCAATAGGAACATCAACTTTTTTTATCCACTTGTTTTTTTTCTCCATACGGAAATATTGCGAGAGTATCATGGAGCATTACGTTATTTTTTACAATTTTTCCTTTTTCTCTTTATTATTACAATTAATTTTATTGGCAACGTAGTTTTTAAAAACAACGTTAAATTTTTAATCATTTTACTATCCTGCTACAAAATAATTTTGTAGTAATTTTTACGTAATCATTTTTTAAAAATTATTGTGTACTAAAAAATGGATCATCATCGTCGACAAAGGAGAGATAGCTACGACTCTGAGGATACTGAGACCAACAACAATGAGAGTGATCTCAGTCGACAGATTGACAAATTAAATCGTGACCTTAAGCGACGTGATAGAGAACTTGAGGATGAGGTACATCTCCTTTTTTAAAATCCGTTTAATATATCAATTTTTTAAGTTAAACCCAATCTGAATTATGTTTTTCAGAGGCAAGAAAATTTACGTGTCCTGGAAAGGATTAAAAAACTGGAGAGGGACAAAGTTGAGTTGAGGAGGGAAGCAGAGGATTTTAGGGATGAGGCCAACGAGTACAAAAAAGCACTGGAGGAAGTAAAACAAAAAAGAAAGCCCAGCGAAGATGGTACAGAATGTTTCTTCAATTTATTTTTAAAAAATATTAGAAAAAATTCAGAATTAAAATTTTATTGGTGTAATTAGCGGAAGCAAAACAAAATTACGAACTCGTTGTCCAGCAAAAGAACCATGAGATTACACAACTCTTGGACGACATTGAGGTACATTTTTTCTAAACCCCGTTTTCTGTTGAGTCTAAAGTAATAAAGATTTTAAAACAAAATTTAAAAATGATGAAAATATCTGTAAACAGAAACTGGAGAGTGACAAAGGGAGTCTCCAGTCAAAACTACACGAATTAAAAGAGTCGTTGCAGGATGCAACAGCCCAACTAGACAGCATGACCCAGGAACACATGAACATCAAAACAAGAATCCAGAAATCCGACGTCAAAATCAAAGAGCTACAGGACGACAAGGTCATCCTAGAGATTAAGGTCAAGGATTTGTTGAGTTTTAAACAACGACATGATCAGTACTTGGAGAATCTCAGTAATGCTGTCGATGTTCGGGTGGACGTCTGGAAGGTCTGAAATATTTTTTAAAATTGATATTAATGAGATCATTTCAAAATGATGATCAGGCGAATAATTTTTTTATTTCTCTTGGTACAGAAAATGATGTTCCAAAAAGATGAGGAAATAAATCGACTGAATGTGAAACTAGCCACACTTGCCAATCAAATTCCAACTGGTCAGTCTACTGATGCGGAGAAAGCCATCGTTAATCAATTGAAATCAGTTAGTGCACAATTATATTTTAAAAGAATATTGGAATTACAAAAATAATGGAACTTATAATGTATCCATTCTTTTGTCTGGTAACAGAAATTGACTGAACGGGAATCCACAATTTCAATGTTGAATGAAAAATTAGCTCAAGCCACAAAAGATTTGGAGTCTGCAACAGAACACATCAATGCACTCAATTCCAAATTAAGATTCATGGACAGTCCAGAAATAAATAAGAGTGGTTCAGTCATAGATGGTCTCCAGTCCAAAGTGTCAAAGTACAAAAGTCAGTTGGAGAATAAGGATGGTCAGATAAATATCCTGGAGAAGGAAGCAGAAGAAAGGTCAGCAGAACTCACAAGTCTCCTCTCCCGAATGCATGGTTACGAACTGGGAGTTTATGGTTTGTCTGAAGCCATTAATGAGATCAAAGAACTCAAAACTCAACTTCGGATTCGGAATACACAAATTGAGAGTCAAACTCAGGAATTAAATAGTATCAGTTTGAAAGTCAATGATTTGTTTGATGAGAATGAAATGCTCCGGGACAAAGTCAAGTTGAGTTCAAAAGCGGATGTGAAGGATGAGACTCAGAAATTTATTAGTGCTCGACAAATTGAAGTGACCGACTTGAAAGCCAAGAATGCTTCACTCCAGGAAGAAATTGTTCAACTTAAATCCAGGTAATCTACACTCTGCGTAATTTTTCATTTTCATTGGCATTCTTTCTTTTAAAAAGATGGAGAGGAAAATAAACCTTTTTTAAATTGTAGAAACTATACTTACCGTAAACAATTGAATCAAGTGGATGACTTTGGGAAGAATGGAAAGATGGCTGCTAAATTTGAGGGAGGAGGCAACGAATGGAAGGATAAATATGACATCATTCTTGGAGAAAATGCAGAATTGAGAAAAGGTCTCCAGGACATTCTGGAGACGATGCAACGGATGACGGGTAGGAAAAGTATTGACAAATTATAAATTCGAGCAAAAAAATTGCCATTTTCCACATTATTTTAAAAATTATGAAAATTCTTTAGACGAAGGAACATCGGATGTGTTGATTGAATGTCCAATACTGGAAAACTTACTGAGAGAAATGTCAGCGAGGGGTCTCATTCATTACCCATACGGTACATGCTAAAAAATAATTTTCAGATGTTTGTGAGAAAAATAATTAAAAAATCATGCCTCATAAATCATTTTTTATTCCTTCTAGGAATTTCAAGTTTCCACCTAAAAGTGTGTAATTTGGAAGGGAAGAATTCTCAACTCCGTGAAGAAATTCATAGGCTAAAGTAATAAAAATATTTTAAATTTAGTCTAGCAATGATTTTACTTTCATTCACTTTCCCTTTCACTCTTTCTTTCTAGACACGAAGAAAAGTTGAACCGGACAGAATTGATCAATGCCAATGCAACAATTCAATCCTTGAAAGACAAAGTAGCGAGTACAGTAATGGACCAAGCACCAAATTCCAGTGATAGTCTAGTCTTGACCCTTCAGACTGAAATCGAGGCTCTGCATGCTCAAATCAAACATTTACAAGATGTCCTTCAGTTGGAGAGTACAGTGGACACAATGGAGAAAAGTGTACAAAGTGAAAATGTCAATAATGTCCATGAAGACACTCAGACAGAAAACACGGATGAAGAAAAGTTACAATGGTTCCAGAATGAAGTTGACAATTTGAGACTGGACATCAAGTCTATGAATGGTCGGCTGGAGGAACAAACCATTTTACTGGATGCCAAAGACAAAGTCATCAATGACTTTAAATTTGTAAATATTTCATATCAAGGGGATGAGTCCAAGTCTTATCCATCCATTGGACAAGTTGCTGAACTTGAAGAAGCCCTCAATGTAAATTCATCATTCAATTTGAGCAAATAATTTTTTAGAAGCATATTTATTAATTTGATTTTCATTCATTCATTTAGATTTCAAGGGAGACAATAATAAGTATACAGGAACGTCTCAAAGCCAAAGAAGAGAATATAGTCCAGTACAGGAATCTTCTGGCCGAGGTAAGAAGTGAACTGACCTCTGCAACTAATCGTCATGTCCAGGAAATGAGAGCACTGCAATTGACCATTTATCAACAACAACAAGCATTCACAAGGTCATTTTACATCATTTTTTAGTGATGACTCAAAATAAACAGATTAACAAGAACTTTCCAAAATCTTTTTTTAGAATGAAGTCAACGTTGAGTCAACCCGTCAAAGACACACTGAATATTGAGGGGACAATCAAAGATCAGTTGACAAGGATCCATGAATTGGAAGATGAGGTGTCCGAATTACAACATGCTCTTGGGAATGTGGCATCACAATTGACAACCGCAAGAAGTGAGGCTCATCGTTGGCGATGTACGGCAGAAGCTAGACTGAAAGAAATGGACCAAGCTAGAGAGACGTAATACTTTCACAGTCATACTTTTGATTTGATTTGAGGTCATAGTAGCTTCAATTTGATAATAGCATATTTAATTTTCCAGACAAACAAATGAAAGCATTGAAGAGATAAGTCTACTTCGTGATAAACTTAAGCAACAACAAC